>WOUA01000017.1:1445-203162 GCA_021397985.1 Sporothrix dimorphospora
CTGTCCCGTCTGGCTCGATCTCGGTTGGTCCCTCGGGCTCTGGTTCCAGCTCTGTCCCGTCTGGCTCGATCTCGGTTGGTCCCTCGGGCTCTGGTTCCAGCTCTGTCCCGTCTGGCTCGATCTCGGTTGGCCCCTCGGGCTCTGGTTCCAGCTCTGTCCCGTCTGGCTCGATCTCGGTCGGCCCCTCGGGCTCTGGCTCCAGCTCCGTCCCGTCTGGCTCCGTCTCTGTCGGTCCTTCTGGCTCCGTGTCGGTTGGTCCTTCCGGCTCTGTCTCTGTCGGTCCTTCTGGCTCTGTGTCGGTTGGTCCTTCCGGCTCTGTCTCTGTCGGGCCTTCCGGCTCTGTTGGTCCTTCCGGCTCGGTTGGCCCGTCTGGCTCTGTGGGCCCATCTGGCAGCGCTTCCGCCTCCAGCTACACCACCTCGACTATCTTCTCCACGACCACGTCCACGATTCTATCGTGCGCGCCTACTGTCACGGACTGTCCCTACGGCCACGTGACGACCATCGTCTACGCCGTTACCACTACCGTCTGCCCCGTCACTGAGACCCAGAAGACCGGCACCTCCACCGCTACGGGTACTGGTAGCGGATCGGGCTCGGGCAGCGGCTCTGGCAGTGGTTCTGGCTCGGGCTCTGGCAGCGGTTCTGGCAGTGGCTCTGGCTCCGGTTCGGGCTCTGGCTCCGGCAGTGGTTCGGGCTCTGGCAGCGGCTCTGGCAGTGGTTCGGGCTCTGGCAGTGGCTCTGGCTCCGGTTCGGGCTCTGGCTCAGGCAGTGGTTCGGGCTCTGGCAGCGGTTCTGGCAGTGGTTCGGGCTCTGGCAGCGGCTCTGGCTCCGGTTCGGGCTCTGGAAGTGGCTCTGGTTCGGGCAGTGGCTCCGGTTCGGGCTCTGGCTCCGGCTCTGGTTCCGGCAGCGGTTCGGGCTCTGGCTCGGGCAGTGGCTCCGGCTCCGGCTCTGGCAGCGGTTCGGCCTCGACCTCAGCCAGCGGCTCTGGCTCGAGTGTCGTTACTGCTGGCTCCGTCAAGATCGGTGTCAGCTCGTTCGCGCTGGGTGTTGTCGCCCTTTGCGCCCTTCTGCTTTAGACTGGGACATTAAAGATTTGGGTCATTTTTTCTGGTAGCGGCTTTATGGTTCTGACATGTTTTCATATACTTTTTCCTTGTCTTGTATTTCTTCATTTCTTGTCTCACATTTTTTTCTTTGTCTCTTAATGCGTCCTGATAAAGAGTAATTTTATTTTCGCTTCCCGCCCGTTACCTCACGGAGTGGTCTATTTTTTTATTTCAAATTCAGGGGATGTTTTGGCTTGGTGCATTCGAATTCAGCTGTACATGTCGTGACCCTCTTTAGCCTTATAAAAGAAATTTATTCGTTTTGCATCATTTAGTTTCTTGTCGTTTGCTTGGTGAATGAGTGCTTCTGAGCTTCCTTCGTTGTTCTTGGTGATATCTGTGGCTGAGCTGGAGCCATCGGTATTATGTAATCATCCGCATTCGTACCTCCCCGCTCTAAGGGCGCTGAGTGGTGCGCACCTGCCTTCTGCCACTCAAAATAGTATCCATTAGAGGCTGTTGTCTTCTTCAGAGCGCTCTCTCGATACTGTTTGTCTTCTTGCAGTACACTTTCACTCCGTGTCGCCAACACACGCACGGACTGACACGCTCGCATTTGCCGTCATGCTGGCGATCCGACTGATCCCGATGGGCGCGAAGGCCCATGGTCGAGCCGCGGGCGCCCTGCGGGCCAGCGCAATGCACCCTCTCCAGCCCAGCATGGCGGTGGTGATGTCCTTTACAGCTCGGTTCAATACCGCAAAGCCAATGTTCTTTTCTGGCTCAGCACGAAAGGTGTACAATTACGACCCAAACGGCTATCGACAGCAGCAGCAGCAGCAGCAGAAAGAGCAGGAGTCACTACACCCGTTCAAGGGCGTGCCGGTGTCACCCGGTGAGATGCCGCCGGCGTCGTCGTTTGAGGACAGCGTCTTCCACCGCCGCGGCTCGTTCTTCAAGCGGACCATGCGCAGCACGAGCACGCAGACGATCATGGTGATTGCGGCGGTCGGTGCGCTGCTCTTCTACTTTACGCACCTGGAAGTGGTGCCCGTGTCCGGGCGGCGGCGATTCAACTGCTTCAGCGAGAACTCGATGAAGATGCTGGGCGAGATGCAGTACGAGCAGCTCATGGAGGAGGCGCGCGCGCAGGGCCAGCGGTTCTTGCCGGACTACGATCCGCGCACGATCGTGGTGCGGAATGTCATGTCACGCCTGATCCCTGTGAGCGGCATGCCCGACAAGCCGGGCGATTGGGAGATTGTGGTGATTGACGACCCGGCCACCATCAACGCCTTTGTGCTGCCCGGCGGCAAGGTCTTTGTGTACAGCGGCATCTTTGGCATGGCGCGCAACGAGGACGCCGTGGCAGCCGTGCTGGGCCACGAGCTAGCACACAACCTGGCGAACCACCACGGCGAGCGAGCATCGTCGGCGGTGGGCACGACAATTTTGCTGACGAGTGCCTTTCTGCTGACGGCCGGCCTCTCGTACTTTATCCTGCAGCCGGTGGTGGAGCTCGTGTTCAACACACCCATGAGCCGGCTGCAGGAAAGCGAGGCGGATTTTATTGGGCTGATGCTCATGGCCGAGGCCTGCTTCGACCCATCGCAGGCGGCCGAGTTCTGGCGGCGCATGGACCAGGCGCAGAAGATGCAGCCGCCAGAGTGGATCAGCACGCATCCTTCGGTAGGTTGATCCCACGATGACGACACGATTCCTAACGACCCTTTTGGACATTGCTAACATTGTGTCGTATAGAACCAACACCGAATGGAAAAGATCCAAGAGTGGATGTCGGCAGCGATGGAGAAGCGCAAGCAGAGCAAATGCGACGGCACGCAAGATTTTGCGTATCGGTTCAAGCGGGCGCTGCGCAACGGCATGATCTTGGTTTCATGATGCGCAGATGCGCATCGCAAGGCCATGTGATTAGGGCGTTTTTGAGATCGTTGGAGATCTTTCTGGAATGCATCACATATTTTTGAGCATTTTTGGTGTTTTTGCGTCATGCATTTGTATATTCACGGGTTACAATAACTACAATCGATACTCGATTCGGGTTCAATTGAGGTGCAATTGAGGCTGTTGGAGTGCTCTCTAGCGCCGGTATGTTGGTTCTAGAGCTTACACTTATGACAATCAGGGTCGACGCCGCGGAGTCATCCCCTCCTCACTGCTTGCGTGCTTCGCTTCGCTAGCTGATCTCGGTTTGTCTGGATTGGCAGAAAATGACAGCTGGCCAACGAAAGGGCTTTCCGAACCGGGCGGCTTGCAGCATGGTTCATATAGGAAGCCTAGTCGCCGCATCGCTGCCGGCGACCGAGTCTTTCTTGTTTCGCATTTATTTTCGAAGAAAAGGCACCGGCATCGACAAGCCGGGCACCATCACCGAACATCGCCAACACTATTACGCGAACCTGCCCCGCCAAACTGCGCAACATGGCTCCGCTGTCTCAGTCCGCGGCGGCGCAGCAAATGTACGGGGACCGTGCCTACACGTACGACAACTCGTGGCATCCCCAGTTTGCGGAGCGGTTCGCGCGTATTGTCAACGCACGGCCCGGACAGCGCATCCTCGACCTGTGCTGCGGCACTGGCCTCGAGCTGGTCCCGCTGGCCGAGGCACTGAACAGCAGTGGCAATGCCAACGACGGCGGCAAAATCACTGGGGTGGATGCGACCGTAGAGATGCTGGCTGTTGCCAAGGGCCGGCTCCGGAGCCGGTCTGAGCTACTTCCCCGCGTGCAGCTTCTGCACCACAATGTGCTGCACCTCGATGCACTGTGCCCAGCTGCCGGCACTTCGACAAGCGCATCGACACCCCTACAGAAGCACAGTTACGACACCATTGTCTGCTCGAATGCGTTTGTGCTCTTCGACAATCCGGACGCCGCCATCGCCCACTGGCGGGCCTTCCTCAAGCCGCCAATGTACACGGCGGCCACGCACAGCCGCAGCGACAGCCATGAGGGCCACGAGAGCCACCGCGGCATCCACCATTCCGAGCCGGGCGGCACGCTCGTCGTCGACATTCCGCACGAGTTCGCGCAGCGCAGCGGCATCACCATGGAGCGCGTGGCGCGCCGGATGGGCCTCAAGTTCCCGTCCAACCGCTCGTGGGTGACATCGGTCGACTCGTTCCGCCACGTGCTCGAGCGGAACGGCTACCGCGTGGAGCGCGTGATCGAGCTGGACCGCGTCTCGGGCCAGGGCGCGAGGCACTACGCCACGCACCAGGCGGATGAGCTGTACGACAAAATGGCGAGAACAGCGGCTTTTAAGGCGATGGTGGCGGGCGCGGGGCCCGGCGTAGAGGCGGAGACGGTGGTGCGCCGCGGCAAGCCTATCTTCCGCGAGGAGTTTATGCGGGGCGCAGGCGAGGACGGGCGCGTTCTCGAGACGGACACTATGTATGTGTACGTGGCACGGCTGGCGACATAGCTAGGTGCAGGAAGCAGCAATACAACGGCAAGACCGGGAGCCGAAAATGTAATATCTAATTTATGCAAAAAAAATTCAACGCTCCTTTTATATAACAAAACCTGTCCACTGTGCACCTACTATAACCGCGCTTTGTCATCAGGCCGCGGGTGGTTGCCGTGCAGCTTCAAGCCCGTGATGGCCTCGAGCTGGTCGACGGCCTCGTATGCACGGCCCAAGTTGACCTTGATTGTGCGGAACCCCTGCTTCTTGCCAAACTTGAGGTTCTCGCCAATGTCGTCCAGGAACAGAATGTCCTCGGCCGCCACACCGTCCTTCCACCCGTTGGCCTTGCCGCGCGGTGTCTCTTCATATGCCCGCGCGTACTTGTCCGTCTCCCGCACCGCCATCTGGTACATGGCTGGCTCGGGTTTGCGCAGCCCTACGTGCGCCGACGAGATGAACACGTCAAAAAGGCCGCGCACGGGATGCGCAAAGTAGTTGTCGCTGTACAGCTCGTGGCCCGGCGGAAAGATGACCGTGTTGCTCAGCGCGGCCAGAACGTAGTGACCACTCGCGCGCAGCGCCTGCAGTGCAGGGAACATCCACGGGTCGGGGCGGTCGGAGGCCTTCATCATCTCGTTGAACATGAGCTCGCCGTCGACCTCGGGGACGGGGGGTACCTGGGCGGGTAGCTCTTTCGATGTCCCCTTGGACTTGTGGTAGGCAGCCTCGTAGAAGGCCTTCCAGCGGGCCGGGTCGCGCAGGTCGCGGTTGAAGCCGGCAAAGAACACGGCGTCCATGGGGATGTTGCCGCGCTCGAGCTTGTGCCAGAAGCCGTGGGGGGCCGTTTTGGAGATGGAATGGTTGACCCATCCGGGCGGGATGCCGAGGCCGATCTCGTAGTCGAGGATGGTCTGGAAGGGCGAGACGACCTACACACGGTGTTAGTATTGGACGTCTGTCATCCGTTCTGCCGTTCCCTGTGGCGACCACTTACACAGACGCCTCCAATGTCAAAGAGGATCACCTTGGGCTGCTTCTGGCCGGCCATCTTGACGGTCGCGGGTGGGTGGTATGGCGGGTATGGCGGTTTGCTGAGTCAATGCACTGTCAAGCCTATTCAGCAAAAGTCAAGGAGAGGTTCGTGATGCTCGGCCGTGACCCCAGACGGTATCGTTGTTCGTCTGGGGTTGGCGTGGCCATCATGGCTTTCTGTCGGAGGAGTCCGTAGCGGCCCGCATACCGCGTTGTACCTCGGTATGGGAATGCTGGGGAAGGTGAGAGGCACGCCCCACAGCGATGCTCGGCTGTGTTAGCGCAGTGGGGTCGTCGTCGAGAGCGGAGACAGTGCGGCAGACTGCGGTCAGGTCGCGTGCTATATCACCTGACAAAACGATGGACTATTCACGTGCCGATAAGATAAGTCGTCCCCAACCCTGGCACTGTCGTCGCCGACCATCCTGTCTGTTTCATTTTTGTCTTTTTGGCCCATTTTCTAGGGCTGGCGGGTGGGCTTTTTTTCGCAGCCCACAAAACTTGTGCGGAAAAAGTTCGCTGCACCGCTAGTGTTTTTTTGCCTACACCACTTTGGCTTTCCGCGATTGCTTCATTTTTTTCTTGCTTCCCCCCTCCAACCACCACCCAACAACATCACCACTTGCACCGTTCAAACGCAACAAGCAAGCCGCCAAAATGGTAAGTTGAGACAGAATGGACGGCATGGTCTGAGGACCATTGCCTAGACACAAAAGAAACCGAAAACGACGACTCAATCCGAACGCAAATTGCATCGACGACCACACATACAAAAGACATGGACATGAGGGGACAGGACAGAACGAGAGTCAACGCAAGATGCTTCGGATTGGAAAGAGGAGGATTGTCTCAAAAACATCATCTCTGAAGCGCCAATTGCTGACTCGGGGTTTCTTTTTTTCTTGCTATAGCCTTTCCACAAGCTCGTTAAGAACAGCGCGTACTACAGGTATGTTTTGGTCCTCGCTCCGCTCGTTGCTCTTCTTCTCCTCACTTCCGCCCACTTCTTTCTCTTCTCTTCTCCTCGCTCGCTCTGCTCGCGTTCTTTTCTAACAAAATCAGTCGCTTCCAGACTAAGTACAAGCGCCGCCAGCAGGGCAAGACCGACTACTACGCCCGTAAGCGCCTCATCAACCAGGCCAAGAACAAGTACAATGCGCCCAAGTACCGCCTGGTCGTCCGCTTCACCAACCGCGACATCATCATGCAGATCGTCACCTCGGAGATCACCGGCGACAAGGTCTTTGCCTCGGCCTACTCCCACGAGCTGCGCGCCTACGGCATCGAGCACGGCCTGACCAACTGGGCCGCTGCCTACGCCACCGGCCTGCTGATCGCCCGCCGTGTCCTCAAGAAGCTCGGCCTCGACGAGACCTTCAAGGGCGTCGAGGAGCCCGATGGCGAGTACACCCTGACCGAGGCGGCCGAGGGTGAGGACGGCGAGGAGCGCCGCCCCTTCAAGGCCTTCCTGGACGTCGGCCTGCAGCGCACCTCGACCGGTGCCCGCATCTTCGGCGCCATGAAGGGCGCCTCGGACGGCGGCATCCTGATCCCCCACTCCGAGAACCGCTTCCCCGGTTTCGACATCGAGACCAAGGAGCTCGACGCCGAGGTCCTGAAGAACTACATCTTCGGCGGCCACGTTGGCGAGTACATGGAGCTGCTCGAGGACGAGGACGAGGAGCGCTTCCGCAGCCAGTTCCAGCAGTACACCGACGACGAGGTCACCGCCGAGGACCTCGAGGAGCTGTACACCAAGGCCCACGAGGCCATCCGCGAGGACCCCTTCAAGAAGGTCGAGGGCGAGGGCCCCAAGAAGTCCAAGGCCGAGTGGAAGGCCGAGTCGCTCAAGTTCAAGACTGTCAGACTCACGCGCGAGCAGCGCCAGGAGCGCATCCAGGCCCGCATTGCCGAGCTGACCCAGGAGTAAACTTTTTCTTATTTACTCTAGGGCCAGTTCGTGATGTTGCGTGCGTGCTTGGGTGTTGTTTCTTTTTTGTCTCAATAAAAATTTCATGTCCTTGACGTTTTGGGTTTTCTTTTTGTAATCCCAGCCTTGTCCTCTTGTAAATTGAGGCGGTGGGAGAGAAAAGAAAAGGTGTTTAAAAATTCTAAAACACGGGTTGTCTCTTACGGAATCTGAACCAAAAATTTCAAAATATAAAACTCATGAGCAAAGGACAATACAGTGAACGTGAATGTGAGAATGAATGTGAATTTATTTCGAGTCAGCTTTGACCTGTCTGTGAGTAAATGTCGATTCACTGAGTCAGTTGCCCACGTGACCGGTCTTTTGGTCTCTTACGTTGGGTTTTGGCTGCATCTGCTCAACGGAAGGAACGATCCCGACGATCCGGCGCTGGTGCGCAGATGACAAAACCGAAAACCCTAAACGGGCAACGCAGCGGCGATGCTCTTTGTCATGCTGAGTTGATTCCGGTTTTACCGCTGGGGGTGGCATTCTGGTCAATAGGCGCATTACGGTCGAGAGAAATGCCCCGGTCAATTTTCGTTCTACTGTCGAGTAAAGTTTGCACAATCTCATGCTGAAAAAGACCACTTGAACCGTCCGCACCTTCCTCGATGTCCTCCCGGCGCTCCTTCCTTGGGATTCCCCACGGGATGACGGCAAGCCCCGAGAGTAGATCGGGCACGTGAATCGGCGTGCTCAGACTGCAGTAGTTTACTGTAGTCTGCCCTGTGGCCTTTTATATCTGTGCAAACCACCACGATCACGAGCTCCATGGCAAATTTGCCACCGGTCAGGCGTCGCGATGCATGGCGACCGAGAGAGGACAAGAGGCCCGCTGTGGCAAAAAAAAAAACAGACGAACCAGATGCACCACACAAACAGGACACAGCACAATTTCAGGGTCCGACAAGCATGCAGCGACGGAACAGGTGGAAGTGGACAACATCCGATCTCTAGCGTCAATTTTTGTTCCTTCAGTTGTGTTTTGATGAGCGGCCAGGCCAGGGTCGTTGGATAAAGATCTCCTTTTGGGTCGAATTGCGGCGTGCTTTCTCTGTTGTTATTTTCTGCACTTCCCCACATTTTCAAGACCAGCCAAGGATTCGTGCATCTGCGTGTTCTGCCTTGTTCAGTTGGAAATGACGACAGTGCTGGATGATCCTTAGGGGATGTGAGAAAAAAAAATCCAGGGACTTAAAAAAAAATAACGGCCTCGACAGTGCACGATGACGCCGGTACCTCGCCGTCCACTTGTCAGATACGGCTGACAGTCTCACGAGAAGGACTGGACAGCATACTCGGAAATCCGCACTTCCATCATTCAGCGAATGGCTATCTCACGGAACGAGCAAGCAGCTGGTTGTGCTCCTCTTTCTGTTCTTTTTTTTTCTTTCTTTTTCTTTTTTTTTTTCGCCCGCTGTCACTTTCGGTGGCAGACAATGGCATATGGAGCATCGCCGCGCTGGCCAACTACTGGCCAAAGCGTCGTGTCGTGCGTTAGACAGCCGAGAATCCCCGCGGTTTCTCCGTTCTTGAGAGTGGTGGTGATCAATGTTGATCTGGCTGCGCTGTGCAGCGAAAGCCACCCCCAAGACAGCATAGCGCTGAAGACGGCAGGTTGATTGCGATGCGCAGCCGTTTTTGCCTCATTTGCCCCATCTCTCTTTTGTGTCCAGCGTTCGCTCTGTCTCACAGCATCGTATCTTATTACGAGCAGGACATCGTAAGATACCACATACGCTGCTCCGCCGATTGTCTTGTTTTGTCGAAGAGCAGCGCTGACAGGCTGACGGGCTGCTAAGCCCAAAGCTGGTGCTGAAAGGACACGCCAAGGTGTTAACAGGGCTGGAAACAACTAAATTCCCCCCCAAAAAAAAACCAGACGGCATCCTCGCCAGGAGACTCGCCAGGAGAAAAAGGCTCAGGGGCTGGTTCGCACAAACTTGCACCACTCACATTGCTCACTTCGCCGTCTCTCGCCGTTCTCTCGCCAGGCCTGGCCAGCAGAGATGGCCTGATTAACGCAGGCGTCCATTGTCTTCTTTGTCTGTAGTCTGCAGGCTGCGTCTGCGTTTTGCAACGCAACGCAACGGCACCACACCAACCTAGCTGCACGCTGGCAAGCGATGCCTCCCACAGGGATTGCGCGCACCATGTCCACCCAATAGCGCAATAGCGCAATAGCCTTTGCTGGCTCGCTGGCGCCCGTCGCCGTCGCCCCAAATGTGGGCAACCGGGGATTTCGGGGCATCCTCGTTGTGCCTTGTTCCCGTCGCCTCCTCGGCTTCCACTGTAAGGACGAGGCCAGGAACAGGAAAAATAAGATGCAAATACGAAGGCCACGGAAGGACGAAGACGAAATAAGAACAGACTGCTGAAGGGGACAGACATGGCAGGTTGGGTGGGCAGTGCTTTCTCGCGCCTTTCCGCCACAGATCTCCCAACTGCCTTCCCAGTCCGTCTAGGGCTGTGTTCCTTCTTAGAAGAGAAACAATGAACAGAAAAAAAGGGAAGGGGAGAAGGAGACACGGAGAGAAAGATCCAGTTGGCTTCCGTCCTCCCTTGCTCCTGCCCCCTGGACCTGGACGCAATATAAAATAACACGTTTTCCCGGTTGGCTGTTTCCCTCTTTTCCCCGAAGATGGCTTCATTTTGGTATTGCGTGTGTCTGTTCTGTCTTTTTGTGTGTGTGTGTGTGTGTGTTCCTAGTGCTCGTCTTGCTCCATGTGGCCTGCTAAGTTGCATTGGCCTGGCCCGACTGGCGCTGTTCCGAGCAGAGGCGTGCCAGCCAATCTGGGGAAAATTATAAATCTCGCAGTGGGGACAAAGTAGATGTCGTCGTGCCTGTCATGGGCCCCGAAGGCAATAATACGAAAATGCAGTGTAAAAAAACAAGGGACGAAAGCAGCAAAGTAGAAACGTATCTCACGGAAAAGCATGGAACGAGCCTGGAGGCAGGAGCGATGCGCATCGAAGCAGCCCGTCTCCGCCCGGAACGGAAATCGCACTAAAATACAGAGGGCAACAGCGCCATGAGCTCCTTCCTTTACAGAACGCCAGGCTGCCGTACTTCCTTCTGTAAGGTATCTTAATCTTACTTTCGTCATGGTAAGGTATTACGGCGTGTCTCCAGGTCATCGGAATTTCTTCCTGGCCACTTGTGGGGAAGCAGTGATTCGGGCTGATTTTGGCTACCTTCGCCTGGCGTTGGCTCACTTGGAGCGGCTTTGGTGACACGTTAGCGGCCTTTCTGTCCGCTGTGATTGGGCGATCGTAAGCCTTCCCCCCTTCCCCCCTGTTGGGTGGTTGGTGCTTTCCCGACTGTGGACGCACTGGCTTTATTCATCCCATCGCACTTGCCCACAAGGCCCCTAGAATCCGCCACTCTTCCTGACCTTTCCTCCTCTGTAACTGATACTCCCGCAATCCCCTCCCCATCGCACTTTCCGTCGTCTTTGTCGTGGTCTTCTGCACTTGTATTGCCTGTATTTTAGCACGCCCGCCCACTTGCACCTTCCCCCAGGACCTTGGAAACCCAACTGAATAAGCGTTGATCCCCCCTTCTCTTTTTCTCTCTTCCCCATTCTCCTTCAAACGTCCTCCTCAGTTTCTTAAAACTTAAATCGTTCATCTACTATCGTGCATCCTCCTCTCGTCCTCATTCCCTCTCTTTCTCATCTCTAACGTGCGACCTTGCAAACGAACACGAGACCCAGACGACCCAGACGGCATTGCATCACCCTGCCCGGACTCTTATCGTCACAAGCTCCATATTGTGGCGGCACCGCCCACTTCCATAAAGCAAGCACTCCGCCACCACCAAACGAAACGGACCTGCGCCTGGAGCGACCTCTTTGTCACTCTCGTCCGTCTACCTGCCTCTTCGTCTCGCCGTCGCCCTCAGTTTCTCATCCTCTGTTGACGCCATCAGCAGCAGACGACACTCGCAGTCATCCGAGCGCGCAAATACGCGCAAATATACGGTATACGGCACTGCAACAAACAGTCCGTACTCAAAAAGCGCTTGTCGTCCCTTCTGAGCGTCCGCGACATTTGATAGTCGACAGTCGACGGTCGACGTACACGCATCTATTTCGCTCGAACCGTCCTTTGGCCTAGGACCGCACGACCCCCCGGTCTGCTGTTCTGGACTTGTCGAAAAAGTGCCCCTGCACTCGACCTATTTGCAACCTCGACCCCTAACACCCCCACGACAGCAAGCCTCATGGTGCAGGCTACTGTGACGTCGGCTTAACAGGCCATTTCTCCTTCTTCGTTTCGTTTCTTGGTTGCTTTGTGCTTCTCACGAGAATCTCACTCGCACACTCTCCCACGCACCTACATATCTCAAACCCAACCTACTTTCATCTGTAACCAGTGGCATCTCCACCCACCTTCCAAACCGCAACCATGAACAGCACCATGGAGCACATCCATGGCATTGATGTCAGTTGGATGACACACGGATCACCAAAAGGTTTGTTTCTCATCGTCGTGACGTGCGCACATGTCGCTAGCTTCTTGGTATGCGCCACAACTTACCCGTGACTAACCTGGCCTCCCCTTCCAGACGGCAACGCGCCGAAACCTACCAGTCGCCGGCGCAACACCCTGCAGTCACAATCGGCGCCGCCGCCGTCACAGTCCCCTGCCTCACCGTCTGCCTCGCCGTCTGCCGGATCACCTGCTGCTTCTAGTCCGCGCGCTACGCCCTCTTCTTCCCCCGTACCTATCCCAATCGCAAATGCGGCCGGCGCCGCCCCCACACAGCAGCTTTCATCGTCTCTACCAGCACAATCCAGCAGTCCGCGCGGCCGGCGACCGTCGTGGTTCTCCAATATCTCCTCCAAGTTCTCTACGAACCCCGGCTCCAGCCCACCACAGGCGACCAACACAACCCCGAAGCAGGCCGAGCTCTCCGTGCCCCGTGCCAACGTGGCTAAGAATGCGGTACTACAGCATGCGGCGAAATACGAAGGCGAGGGCCCTTACACACCGGCACCGCCCAAGTCGTCGGGTCAAGCCGGCCTCCTCCACGTCCTGCGAAAGCTTTCTACGTCTGGCGGCAACGCAGGCCCTGCGGTCAAGGGCAACCACGGCCTAGTCGAACGCCGCGTCCTGAACGTCGACCGCCACCGCGAGCGGTGCCGCCTGTTGGAGCTGAACCAGGCGAAGTTGCGTCGCGTCGCCTTTTGCGTCGATGTCGAGATTGCGCCCATGCCCAAGTACGTGGACCAGGAGCTGGCCGCCAAGCAGGCTGCCACGCCGGTCGGTCCTGTCTCGGCCGACAAGTCGCAAAAGCGGAAAACGATCGAGAAGAGCGAAGGCGATGCGCTCAAGAACGCCAAGGCCCTGCTGCCAGAAGACGTCAACCAGCAGCCAAAACCGAGCACCGTCAATGCTGCTTCCTCCTTGGTTGTCGCCGCCACCGAGGCTTCCAACCCTGCTGTCTCGTCGGCAAAGCCCGCTCCTATTCCAACAAAGGCAGCCTCGGCTCCAGCGAAGCCTGCTGCCACAGCGCCATCCAATGCTGCATCGTCCACGGCTGCACCTCCAGTCCCCGCGGAGAAAGACGCAAACGGCTCCGCCTCCCCGAAACCCGGCTCATCACCCCCGGCTGCAACCAGCGGCGACACACAGACGCAGACCGATGGCGCAGCCGCTGACGCGAATCGGAAAAAAGAGAAGAAGAAGCGGAGCGAAGAGGAGCGCAAGTTGCGTAAAGAGCGCAAACGGCGCCAGGCAGAAGCCAACGGCATGATCCCTATGGAGATCTACCTGGACAGCGACGACTCGGACAACACCACCGGTCAGAAGAGTACGCCATCCACCACGCCCACCACGCCGCGCACCCAGCTCGCACCGACGACAAACCCCGTCCGCATCTACCGCCGCTGCTGCCAGCTCCGTGAAACCCCTATATTGAAGAAGGTTACCGAGCAGCTGGCTGATCCGGCCGTCTTCTCTAGCGAACACGGCATTGTCTCCAAGCTCGACCTGACGGGCTACTGGCTGCAGCTTGCCGACCTTGTCACGCTGGGCGACTTCTTGGCCGTCGTGCCCATCCGTGAAGTGATCCTGGAGAACTGCGGTCTCAACGACGAGGGTCTCCGTGTCATCTTGGCCGGTCTCTTGGCGGCGCGCAAGCCCCAGAAGAAACACCTCTATCTCCACCACTTCCACCGCCACCACCACCTCCGCAGCAACAGCAACGCATCCCACAAGGGCCAGACCGTTCCCGTGACGGCGGCCCTCCCCCACGGCGAGACCAACCAGGGCGGCTTTGTCGAGCGACTCGTCCTCAAGAACAATAAGATTGGCGTTGAGGGCTGGAAGCACGTGTGCCTCTTCATCTACATGTGTCGCTCGCTCAAGGCCTTTGACCTGTCGAACGTCGTTTTCCCGCACGTCCTCGTGAACAGCAAGGCGTCGCATGCGAGCCAATCGCCCGACGCGAAGTCCACGGCAAAGCAAGGGACAGCCAAGCAGCAGTTCGACGTGTGCCAACTGCTGTCAAAATCGATTGGCGAGCGCCTCGGCGGCTCGACGCTAGAACTGCTCAACTTTGGCGACACGGGTCTTTCGTCGGAGCAGTTGGGCTGGATTGTCGATGGCATCATCCAGTCCGGTACCAAGCGGCTGGGCCTTGCGCACAACGATCTCGACGGCGTCGGTGTGCAGCACGTTGCGCGCTACCTCGCAAGCGGCCGGTGCGAGGGCCTCGATCTGGGCGGCAACGACCTGCGCGACCAGCTCGAGGTGCTGGCCGATGCCGCGGCGACCAACGATTCCCTGTGGGCGCTCAGCTTAGCAGACTGCAACCTGACGCCAGCCTCGCTATGCAAGCTGCTACCCAGGCTGGTGGAGCTGTCCAACTTCCGTTTCCTCGACCTATCGCACAACCACGAGCTGTTCGAGATACGCCCGAGCGCGACAATCCTCTTGCGGCGGTACCTACCGATGATGGAATCGCTCAAGCGGCTGCATCTGGCCGATGTGGCCATGAACTCGGAGCAGGCGATTGCGATTGCCGAAGTGCTTCCCGAGGTCAAGGAGTTGGCGCACCTCAACATCTTGCAGAACCCCGAGCTCACCAAGCTGGCCGACGCCCGCACCGAAGAAGCCCAGGAGCAAGCGTGCGCGCTGTACGCTTCGTTCCTGGCCGCGACGCGCCTTTCGAAGAGCATTGTTGCCGTCGATATGCCCGTCCCCACCGCCGAGTCTACGGAAATCGTGCGTGCGATGGCGAAACAGGTCCTCGCCTACTGCCTGCGCAACGTCGACCGCGTGACGCTCGGCAACCCCTCAGCGCTCGTCTTGCTCGGCAACGCCACGTCAGTGCCGCCCACAACAGAGCTGGTCGACACGGTGTCGTCGGACAGCACGTCATCTAGGACGTCGCTGAGCAAGGGTGATGCCGACTACCCGGATGTCCTCCAGCACCTCGTTGGTCACGACGCGTCGATCGCCGACGCGGACGAAGACATTGAGGCGGCGCCCGACGACGACTATGTCATTGGCGGCACGGGTGTCGCGCAGGCGCTCGAGTGCTGCCTGAAGAACCGCGGCCCCGAGCTGACGGACCGGCCGCTGGGTGCGGGTGCCATTCACGACGGCGACAGCGCGCTCGTGGAGGCGGCCGGCGCCAGCCTGCCCGGTCCGGGCAAGGCCAAGGACATGTCGAAGCATCTGCTGCAGAGCGCGCGCAAGATCCGGCTGCGTTTGCAGCCGGCGTTGCAAAAGGCACGGTCGATGTCGGCCGTCGACAACCAAGCCTACCGTGAGTTCCCTCTGCCCTGCTGCTCTCATTCTATTGTGAACACTGTGCTAACCATGATAGAACGCCTCCTCTTCCTCGACAACACGCTCGACGGTATCATCAAGCGATTCGAAGACGAGTTCCCCGAGACGCGGGTGTCGATCGACAGCGGCGTGTCACTGTCGCAGCCGGCGGCCGATGCGAAGCCCGGCGGCCGACCGCATGCATCGTCGCTCGACTCGGGTTCGGCGGAAGCGGACGTCGAAGGCGAAGGCGAGGGCGACACGGCGGCCGTCTTCTTGTCGGACGGTGAAGACGACACGGACATTTTGCCGTCGCGGCTGTCGCGGTCCAACTCGATTATGTCGCTGTCGTCCAAAGGCCTGACCAACGAGGAGGGCCGCATGCTGCGGGTGGGCCACCGGTTCCGCAGCGGCTGGTTCAAGCACTACAACCTGCTGTCGGGCGTCGACGTGATCGAGTCGGACCCGGCCCATAACCACGTGCTGTACGAGCTGATCACCGAGATCAACGACGCCAACATCAACAAGAAGCTGGCCGAGAAGGGCATCGTACGGCTGTTCAAGGAGGACCGCGAAGAGATGCTGCGCATTTTGAAGGAGCAGGACCCGGAGCACTGGGACCGGTTCATCGAGTCGCAGGAGAAGGCGCGGGCGAACCTCAAGATCGAGCTGGGCGGCAACAGCAGCAACGGCGTCAACGGCATCGGCGGATTGGGCGGCAGTGCGCTGATGGCCGTAGACAGCAACGAGTCGGCCATTCTAGACGACTAGGCGGCTGTACCGGTTTCTGTGTCGATGGTTGTCGTGACCTGTGTGTGTGTCTGTCTGTTTTTGTTCTGTCTTCCCTTTGCTGCCGGTGGCGGTCCCCTTTTGTCTTTTGGAAATCGGAATGGCCAGGGCGGTGAGGGGAGTGAGCGCCCCTGTATTATCCCCATCGAGATGGTGTTTTCCTTTGTCTTTCTTTTATCCTGTAATTTTTCTTTTTCTTTTCTCTTCTTTCAAAGATTCTAAGCGTTTTATTTCTTCTTTTCTTATGACGACCACCCAAATAGCAACATGCTTTTGTTTTCTTTCGTTCACTTCGCTTTACCCCGGTGTCGTTTGTTGGGTCTGACTTCGCACCTGTTGTTATCGATACCTGTTTATCTGTTATATTTTATCTTGTTAGAGACTCTAGACCAAGATGGTCGAGAGGAGAGGGAAGACGAGATCGAGGAGGGAAACCATGGTGAAAAGAGACCACATCTTGGTTTAGTATTGAAACTGCTCACGCCACGAAAAAAAAAAAAGAAAAAAGAAAGAAAGAAAGTGCAAGAAACAATTTCTCTTGTTCTTCTCACTTTGTGCCTGTTGTGAATTTGACTGTGCTCGTTCATAATATGCCAGTTGTTGGGCGTGAATGGAGAGATGGGATAAACCCCGTGCCTTTTGTATGGAATCATTTTTGAGGGGCTCGCGTCTTCGCGTTTCAACGCAACAGCAGGGAGTCGAATCGCAGACTTGAGGAAAGGGCGTTTTGACGGAAGTCGGGTGCATCCATCTTACCATTTGGCCTTCACCGTAACTTTCTCCCCGAGTGATCCGGTCGAGGGATGAGAAGAGATAGACTTGTTTTATGTGTGTGTGGGCTGACCTGCGCTGGTTCTTTTTAAGTGTCAACTCGTAATCGAGATGAAGCTAGGCCATGGAATGCAGCTTGTAAAGCAGAGAATGAAAGACAGAATAGGAAGTTGGGAAATGCAAAAGGCAGCACACGTTAAGTAGTTGAGAGGGGTTGTGATGGATTGCTGGCAAGGAGGGTCGATTTGATGCCGCCCGCCGGAGTGCGTTCCTCTTGCATCCTCTGTTTTTTTATGGGGCCACTTTGTCGGATGAGAGGGAAGGAGCCGGGGAATAACGACATCATAAAGCAAAGTGTGAAGAAAATGAAGAAAAGCACGACAGGACCAAGCAGACATTGCAGATGAAATTCCCCGGTGTAGCACAGCATGGCAGTATTGTGGTGGCAGGCGAGGACAGTTAAATGGAAAGAGCGAGGTCCGGTTTAGGAGGCCAAACGATGATCGTCGTCGGGAACAGGTAATAATAAGAATAACGAGAACAAGCACGAGCGAGCACGTTTTGGCATGGGCTCGGCTCAAAATTCTCCTTATTTCCTGGCTGTTGGGAGACACATACATGTACAAGTCCTGTTGTAGGACGACATTTGTTTTCCATTTCAAAACAAGAAAATGCAGTATCAAGTTTGGTTCCCTTGTTCTCGCTCTCGTTGCTGCGCTGCCCTCTCGGCAGTTGTTCTCCCATGCCCAGAGAACACGTTGGGCGCCAACCTCCGCCAACCGGAAACACGCAAGCCAAGACAAACTGCGGCACCGGCACCGCACCGGCACCGGAAAGGGGGAGGGGGGAGTTGGAGGGGATGCAGCTGCAGCTGCCCGAGTACGGCCAAAGAAGCTCTTTAGAGACCACCGGGCTTGATCTTGTGGGGACATCGCCGAGCTCGCCCCACGTCTCCTGTCTCCACCAGTGTGCCGTCCCCGGATTCCCTTTTATTTTCTTTCTGTTTTCCCGTCTCCTCCAGCCAGCGTACTGTGTGGTTCGGCGCCGTGTTTCCCTCTAGAGGAAACTGTTCATGAAATAAATCGCTTCCCTGCCTTCTTCATTTCTTCACATGGAGAGTGGCCCAAAGAACCGTACATATTGGCTCGGTTGTACGGCAACTCATATATGTAGCAAAAGGTCACATATACACAGCAGGGAATGGCTGTTGCCAGAACCATCTTCCTCGACGATGAGCTCTGTCTTGATTGGCAGCAAGGTTTGATGACATCCAGGGGGTGGAAAGAAAAACCAATGTCGTCCAGCTGGCTATGGGCCTGGGAGGTAGACACGTCGTATGACAAGAGGGAAGGTCTGGTATGACCACTCTATTTGAATTTTATGTTTATTTTTATTTTTATTTTTACTTTTTGTTTTGGGCGATCTCCCATGCGTTGGATTGCCGTTTGACCTGTCTCTCACGTCGCCTTTTACCTCGCGCACGGCCTTTGCACGCCTTTTCTATCTTCAGTACGCCGTCGTCGACGCACTTTCCCGCCACTCGATCGAGTTGTTGTATTTTTATTCTTAGCAGACGGCACAATAATGTCGGCGGCTGGTTGACCTAAAATAAGTGAATAAAACGGGATCATGCACGAGACTTGCAGTCTTGCATCCCAACCCGCACGTGCAGCGTCTCTTGGGCGCTTAACAAAGACGGCATATGATGCTTTTAAAATGAAGAGGCGCACCTCACGACTCACGACTCACGAAAATACATCGCGAGACCATCCCAAGCTCGCTAGGGCTACTCGTTCCCTTATTTCTCTGTTTCCTTCGTTTTGTCTTCTCCCGCAGCACGTCGATCCCCAGCCTTTTCTGTGACAGGCCAAACGACGGTCCAGCTGGATGGGCAGCAAAGGGATGCTGTGCGACTGTGCAACTGTGGTGGTTGTCCTCCAGAAATGGCATTCGTTTCTTCCCTATTTCTTCTTAATAGGTCACTTCTGTTAAAGTCCAATGGGATCGAAGAACAAGCATATTTCTTCTTCATTTGGCATTTGCATTTTCGTCCATCCGCCACCCCCTTTCGATTTTCGACAAGTAGGCATCGACGCCATCGTGTTGCCCCTGTTGTCTTTTTCGTCCGAACAGCACCATGCCGATGGCTTTGAGTTTTTTAGTCTGTTCCTTCTTCTCTTTTCTCTTTCTTCTTCTTCTTTTTGCTTCTTCTTCTTTTTGCGTCTTTCCATCCTTCTCCCCTGTGGGAGAAGAGGGAGGAGGGGGAGGAGGAGGGCGAAGGAGAAGCCCCTCCATCTTCGAAACCGACACCCCTGTCATCTTGCCCGCCACCCCGGTCACCCACTACCGGGCAACAACACAATGGGCAGCTTGGCTTCAGGACAGCCTTTCTGTGCATGAACGTTCACCCCTCCTGAAAATCCCCTGACTTATTTTAAAAATAGGAGCCGGGGTGCCCTCAGAGCCAATAACTGTCTCGCAGACTTCATTCCCAGGCTGTTTGGTCGACGACCCTGGCCGATTCTGTGTTGTTTTATTTGTGGAGGCGGGAAATCTGCGTCCGAGCGTCTTTGCACGACGAAGAGCCGCCTTTGAGAGAAAGACTTCGTCTCAGTATCATGTTGTGTGGGCTGCCTTTCAGGTACGATGCAACGCTGTAGGGAGTGTCGTCTCCGCCAACCTCGTGCATTTTGTGTACCAAACTGTGATGAGAGAAAAAATAGTGAAAAGCTTCAACTTTTAGTGACGAAGATATTAAGAAGAATAAAAGTATGGTAGAGAGACAAGAACGCAACACCAGCCTTTCTTCTCATGAGAATTGGTGCATCGATGGAAAAGAGGCAGGGCATCTGTGCATCTGTGCATTGGCCTTCTCCTTTTTCCTCCTTCCACCTCGTGTAAACACAGCCTTCAAAAGAGGTCAGATGGCATAAACAAGCAAAAATCACCAAAGCAGCTGAACATAAGGGCGCTGGGATGGGTGATGCAGACAAGCGAGCATCGACGATGAGGGACAAAGAGGCGAAGGAGACGACTCAAAGGTGTGTGTCTGTGTGTACTTTCCCATGTCGATGCGTCGTATGCATACCCGCGCCAGCCCTCTTTCTTTTTATGTTTCTTTTTTCTTTTTCTTCTTATTTTCTTATTCCTCTTTGCTTTCCTGCGTGATCAGACGACACGTCCGAGGTAGCCAACAAGAGCCCTTTTTGCTTTCGACCAAGTACGACATCCTTTGCTGCCAACTCTTGTGCATCCTAAGGACCAGGGTTCGATATGTAAAACAGTTCCCCCCCGCCTCCCTAGTACCCATCCTGCACCCACTCATACGACACAACACCCCTCATCCCTCCAAGATCCCTCTCTCAGAAGACTCTTGTTTCTATTTCCTGATCCTTTTATGTTTTGCCTTTCTGGTTTTCTCGTTATGCCAAAAGATAAGTGAAGATCACGCCGCAAGAGTCAACAGACGCAAACCATCTCATCTCATCTTATCTTCGTTTATATCTTTCTTTTACTGTTTCTTTTCCTCTTTTCTCACTTCCTCCAATGCATCCATATAACTCAACTTGACAACACACGCTTGCTCTATCTTCACCAGAGAGAGCACTCTCTCACCCCATCGTCACGATGGAGGTCGTCATCCCGCCCCGCGACCACGGCGACCAGACCGATAAGTACGCCTGGGACGAGCACGGCGAGGTGACCCAAATTCAGAGGTACAATATGCCCTCTGTTACTTCACGTCTGCATCACGCCCACCCACTGACTTTGTAGAATCGGCTCACGCCCACCGCCGCCACGAAAACAACCGCGCCTCACCCGCCAGACCGTCCAATGGCCCTTTCAGAGCATCTCTCTCGAAGACAACACCTTTGCGCTGCCGCCCATCCCACAGTCACCCTCGTCCACCATTACCAGTCCCGAAGACGTTCACCTTCCGCCCAACTTTCGGGCGACATGGCAGCCACGACGGGGTGCCACAAGAGGATATGGAGAAGACGACGACGACGACGAAAATGACGAAAAGGCCATGCTCCGACGCTCGCTCATCCCCGACTATGTGATCAACTACCTGCGCGGCGAGACGCCCGAGACCGTGGCGCAGCGCAAGATGGAGCGGCAGCGAGAAGAAGAAACACTAAAGTCAAGAGAGGACCCCGTTGACAGTGCAGGTCGCCTCCGCGGCGGCGGCAGCCGGAACAGCCAGGTGGACGGGCAGCCGCTGCCGAGCCCGGGCTACCGGCGGTCGGATGAGCCCATCCTAAGGGGAAACGACTACAACGAGAAGCGCCGCAGCTATGGCACGGCGGGCCAAAGACAACGAGACAATCGACGGCCAGCACGGCGGCGCGGCTTGGTGGCCCACGGCTGGCGCGCGGGTGTCGCGCTGCACGGCGTGCTGGCCATTATCATTCTTGTGATTGGTCTTGCCGGTCTCGTCGTGGCGCTGACGGTGCTGCGGCGAGATGGTGGACGAATATCGATGGTCACCCTCTTCACGAGCCATGCCGTACCCATCACTGACGCTGGGGCCGCCTCTTGCTCTGGCACCCACCCCGTCACCTGGCTGCTGCGCGCCATCCTCTCTCTGTTTTCGGTGGCCCTCCTGGCTGGTGCCCAGTACGTGTTCCAGGTCCTCAGCAGCCCCACGCGCGCCGAACTCGATGCTGCCCACGCATCACGGCGTTGGCTCGATGTCGGTGTGCCGTCGCTGCGCAACGTGGTTTTCCTTTTAAGGCAACGCAAGAGCCGGGCGGTTCTGGCCCTTGTTGTGGTCGCCGTCGCGGTGGTGTCGACGGTGATGTACGGCGCCTTGGTGAACATTGTTCTGGTGGCGCCTCTGGCCACCGACGTGTCGCCATCGTACAATGTGCTCCTCGTGGCCCCCTCCTTCTTGGACGGCGCGCCGTTCAGCAACGGCTCGTCCAACAATGCGGGCGGGCTGGACCGTGTGACGATTCTGCTGCTGCAGCAGCTCGCAGCCAACACGAAGCAGCAGACTTTGTCGAACTTAACGGCGGCGGAATGCCTGCAGGCGCAGTCATCGGCGTCGGCACCATCGGCCCTTCAGGAGGAGCTTAACCTGTTTCAAATTAACGACGACACGAACAGCAACACCACTACCACCAACGTCAACAACTTCAGTGCAGTCTTGATTGTGCTGACCGACGCCGCCGTGAATGCCCTCCAGGCCACAAACAGCTCCGTTGTTGAGACGGCGCCGGCCGGGTCGGAGCTGCTGGCGGCCGATCCGAGTCTGGGCAGCAGCAGCTCGTCCGTCTTCGAAATCACCAAGGACAGCGGCGGGGATAGTGACCGGTCGGTGTTTGTGATCGACGTGGGTGCCGTTGCGTTCTGCTACGTTCAAGAGACTGCAGCTGCTGCTGCCACCACCACTGCTGGCGACGACACGGCAACCACCACCTGCAACGTCACCCTCAACACCACCCTTCTCGGTGCCATCGTCGGCCTCAACGTGGTGACTGCCCTGTGCTTTGCCTTTGTGCTGCTCCCGCGCAAGGCGCACCGCCACTTCCGGCACGCGCCGCTCATCACGCTGAGCGACGCCGTCGCCTCGTTTTTGAGGGACCCGGACCCGACCACGCGGGGTGCATGTCTCCTCAGCAAAACAGATGTCGTGCAGCACGGCATCTGGAAAAAGAGCATGGTGGACGTGCCGCGTCTTCCCGGGTTCGGACCGTCTCGGCAGTCGACAGAGTCAAACGTCTCCGGCCAGTCGGCACAGCAGCCTGAGAACATTATGCAGCCTATGTTCTTGAAGGCCGCGTCTGACGAGGGTGGTGGTGGCAGCAGAAGCAGCAGCAACTACTACTGGTTCCGCTCCGTTTCGCTGAGACGGTGGTTCGCTGGTGCCGTCACTTGGTGGGTCGTCGTCGGCCTTGCGCTGGCCGCTCTGGTGGTCGTCATGTCAAGCAGCAAAATCGGCCTCGGTGCCTTTGGCCAGATCACTCCCTTGGCGACTGCCGTGTATGGGTCATCCTCCTCTTCGTCCTCGGGGATGACGTCGACAGCCCTCCTGGGCAGCCTCCCCCAACTTGGCGTAGCCATTCTGTACCTTTTGATTGATACCCACCTGTCGGCCTACTTTCTGTCGCACGAGTCCTCGCTGTACGTCGCTGCCCACCAGCACCACCGCAATGAACAGCTGCAGCAGCATTGCCGCCGCCCGCTGCGCGTGTCGTACCGGCCCCGGGGCCACCAGACCACGTCGCTGTACCTGACGCTGCCGCAGCCGTGGCACTGGGCGCTGTTGACGCTCGTGGCGGGGCTTGTCTTTGTTCTTGGTGAGAGTGTGGTCGTCACGGGTGTCACGTCCGTGGAAGGTGGTGCACAGCTTCTTCTCCTCGGCTTCAGCGGCGTGGCCTTGGTCGTCGTCTTGGTCCTCCTCGCTAGTCTCGCTCTTTTAGTCGTCGTCCTCGGCACCCGGTGCACACCGCCGCCCAACGCCTCGCTCGGCCGCAACCCGCTGACCCTTCCGGGCGGCTCGTGCAGTGCCGTCATCAGCGCACGCTGCCACCCGATGCCGGAAGAGATGCCAACCGAGATGACGGGCCAAAACGGAAGCAATGGCGGGCCCCTGCCGCTGTGGCTGCGGCCGCTCGCCTGGGGGCCGGTGCCGGCGTACCACCACCCATACCAGGGGTACAACCGGCGGCGTGGCCTGACGCGGGAGGGGCTGCTGTCTGACGGGACGATGATTGGAACACCGGAGAGTGTCGACGATGACAACATTGACGCGATTGTCGGGCACTGCACGTTTTCGAGCGGGCCGTTGATGCCCCTGGATGCCGCGCGGAGCTATGCATAGGGGAGGATGCGCTTGTGAGGGATTGAGGAAAAGAAAAGGGGTGTGCCTCTTTCATAACGAGTCTAATGTAATATTTCAATGTTTTGGGAAGGAGGGACGGGAAAGAGGGCATCTCAAAACGGCAAGAACCATCGTCGGCGCACGATAAGGAAGGAGCGGCTGGAGCCCGCCGGCGTCATATACCCAATAAGCGAATGCATGGACTGCATTTTGTATTTTGTTTATTTTAAATTCTATTCTATCACATCATGGGTTCGATTTCATCTACTAGAGAAAAGCTTATTCTGTTCCTTGAAAACTTCTCCCGAATTGTTTATTAACTTACATTGTTTCTCTGTTCATATATTCTTGTTGGTTCGCCATGATTTTAATTATTCGTTTTGCCTACATCGATGAGATTTCGACTCATCGATAAAGGCAAGATCCCATAAATCCGGTTGATGCACTTCGATCTTTGTCGAAGGAAGAACGTCCCGGAGAAGTAAAGACCAGCTGCCAACGTTGTGGCAGATGAAGGTTGACAAAGACACAATTTGGACGAAATAGGGGGGAAATGAGCTGAAGCTGCCGTGAGGTCAAGAGACGGGCAACCTTGATGGCCGCCGCCGTTGATAATATAGAGACAGTTCTAGACAGTTTGAGGCGCCAGACGGTCTGCAATAGAACCATTCGCCTCTCAAATGGCATCAAAACGGCAGCCAAAAACCTTGTTTTTTTATTGCTCGTGGAAGAGGCTACGATTTGTTTTCGACGATGCTAAAGAAGCTCGGTCCCGAGAACCCCGAGTCGCTAGCCATATCTTCTCTCTCTCCTCCGTTTACCTGTCTCTGCTCGTTCTCGTTCTGGTATTAGTCGCTTTAGTTTGCAAGTTAATTAAGCCAGCCCCAGATGCTGAAGCACTCTTCAAAAATCATACGTTTTTCTCGTTTGTCAAGATCAAGAAAATCCGTTTCCCGTCAATCGATCAGACTGACAGAAAGAATATTCGCCCCAAATGCTTGTTTTTCGTCAGTTCCTTGTTTTTGATGCTTTTCAGCAGTTGAACAGCTGAAGACAAGGGTCTATGAACGGGCTACGAAGAGGCTGTGAGGGGCTGAATGAATTAGACACAACCTAGCCAGCGCGCCATCTTAGAAAGGACCGTTCTTGTGGGGGTGCGGCAGCGTCGGGCAGCCGTCCCTCTCCACACCAGTTCGCCGTCTTCAGCTGAGGGTTGCACGACGAGCACGACGGGCGACAGACGATAGACGGCAGACGACAGACGATGGACGACTGTCGACTGTGGCAGATGTGGTCCCACCCATCCACCGATCTACCTTTCGCCTTGAGCCCGTTTTCTTTGCCAGCAAACAGATGGCGCCGTTCTCCATTTTGGGCATTTCACCCATTTTGTCTATTTTGTCCATCTTGGCCATCTTGGCCATCTTGGCCATCTTGTACGTCGTACCTCTTGTCCATCTGCCACACACGCCGAGGAAACGGGTTGTGCCCGCCAAGATGCTCTGGCCTTTTTTGGTTCTGGACCCTGTCCTTGGCCGCACTTGCTTGTGCTGTTGCTTTGCATCTTCTGGAGGCCACGCCCTGCAATGCCAATCCCTACCCCATGCGTAAAAAAACTCCCGCTATCCACACCTCCGTAGACGCCTCATCAACGAGACACATCAATGGGGCTGCCGAGGCCCACCGATATCTACAGAAAAAGGACGACTGCCGACTGTCGACTGTCGACGGACGATGGACGATGGACGATGGACAACGGAGGTCTTGGCTTTTCTCTCACGCAGGCATGACCTCGTTTTGGCTGGCAGTCTTTCACAAGGCTGGTACCGGGATATTTTACTCTTCTAGGAAATCGACCCAAGTGTATGTACACACACGCATCGGGTTCATGGGTTCGATTTAGTCTTATGCTGTGTATTGGGCCTCGAGTCTGACAGTAGTATGGTTGTTTTGTTTCTTGGGCTTTCTTCGTTGTTTCTCTTTTTTCTCCTCTCTACGGCCCTTACTTATTTTTCGAAAAAAGGTCCGTTTTCTTGGGCATCAGTTCTGAACTGCGTTTTATGTTCAGCCCTCGTCCATGACGTGCAAACGGCTACTCCAGCCTAAACTACTGCCTCCCTGGCACGATAAGATAGGACCTCTTTGGCCCAAGGAGTCGTTGGAATACAGGCCGTTGATTGGAACGAAATACGACGTTCTTAATGTCGGCGTTTTTACAGATTACAAAACAACCTCTCCTTTCCATGTCCGATGCATCCATCTCGATATTCAACTTGCGGATCGACATGCGCATTAGCGTGGGCATCGACGATTGCGATTGCGATTGAGATCACCCTGTTTTTCACTCTTTTCTCGCCCTCCCCGGCGTAGATGTCGGGCCGCCCAGGCGCCCCAGGGTCGAGGTGGGCCTGGGACCTGGCCTGGATCTTCTTGTGATGGATGAGCAGTTTTTTTCTTTCTTTTTCTTTTCTTCTTCCTGTCTCGTCTTTTCTGGGGTTCACGTCGATGTTGATCACAGTGGCGCGTTGATGTGTATAGAGTAGAAGAGTACACTGGTATACAAAAAAACGGTATTTACAAGAATATAGTCCTTCAGACGGTACGTGTGTTATTTCTCGTGTACGGCCCAGGACAGATAGTTTATATAATCTTACTAAGAAACTGGTCAGCAAAAGCAAAACGACAGTTGTACAATCATACCGGAAATGCCACAGGCAGATGGTCCAAGCGGGACTACACGGGTCAGAGTCTGCTCATACTGTGGCAACGACGATGAACGACTACAAATGTGTGCCCTAGAAATACGATTATTGAAACGCGTTATGTATTAATGCTCAAGGCTGGATGCATTCATATGAATACAAAATGCATAGGCACAAAAGACGCCACGAGCATCCAAGACTGCATTGTGTTGGTGAGCCGAGGTGTTCACCGGTTTTCTGTCGTTGTTCCTTGTCTTATGTGCGCGGGTTGTGCTCGGTGTAGGCTCGGCATTCTTGGCGGGACTCTTGTGATGACGACGGCGGTCAAAGGCGGTCAACGGCTGCCTGTTCAGCTGTCGACCGTTCATGCCTAATGTTGACATTTCTCTGACATTTCTCTGACAATTTCTGCCATTTTATTTTGTGCCACTTCTCTGCCATGCCCCCGAGATATTCTCTTCAAGCATCATGTGTCGTATGTTACTCGCAGAAAGAAGGAGGAAACCAAAGATAATGCCAAGAAGAAGAGAAGAGTAAAAAAGTTGAGAAAGTCAAAAAAGTGCAAAAGTGGCGACAAAAAGAAGGCGACGAAAAATAGTCTCGCCGAAATCGTGCTCGTACGTCGAAGAAAACGAATGTCAATACGGGATACAGGAGCCACGAAGCCCCATGAAGCCATTCATGTTCCACAAAGTCATCGCCGTCGTCACGTAAACTGTATACGGCCGAAAGAAAAAACGATTTTGTCAAAATCAAGGCAGCAAGCTTCATTTTCACTTGTTAGCGAGATAGTGGGCGGTCTCTTTCCGCGGACGTTCGCTCGCAGGGCATCGGCCAGCCCGGGGTCCATCTCCACTTGGGGCTTCTGGCCCTCTACCACAGCCGAGCTGAGCACAACGTACGCCCCCTCCTCACCTCTCACCTCATACCTCTCACCTCCCACCTCCCACCTCTTACCTCTCTCCTCTGTGGGGTTCTCCACTGGGCGGGCGGCTCGGCGGCGGCGTTGCCGCCTTTTTGATAGCCATCACACCCAATCGACACGTAGGACGACACCCCGTCGTAGACTCCCCCAACTACATCCGGCTTCTTCGTCTCAGTGAAGAAAGAGTGAAAGTCTAGACTTCTCTCCTCTTATCACCCATCACAGTCATCACAGCCATCGCAGTCATCACAGCCATCGCAGTCATCACAGCTCTCACACCCCATCACACCTCTCTTCCTAGTGGTGGTGCCCTCGCCCAAGAGGCAACAGACCTAAAAGCGGAGACAGGAAGAGACAGGAGGAGGCACGACAGAACGGACGGACCGTCGATTAGGTTGTGGACCATGGACAGGTGTGGTTGTTGGTGATCCGTTTAGGGACGGGGAGAGAGGGTGGAAGACAAGGAGGAGGAGAAGGGCAGGGGGGTGGGGGGGTGAATAGGTTTAGGAAGGAGGGAGCAAAAAAGAAAAAAAGGTGATGGAGGCGAAAATCGACGAGGGAAGGAGGGGGAGAAGAGGAGACGAGACGAGGCGAGAGCCAAGACGAGACTGGCGCGAACGAAGCCGCACTGGCGTGGGTGTCCGCGCCTGTGTCCGGTGCAGATTGGCGCCCGCAGTGCCCGCAGGACAGCCCCTCGCGGTC
This sequence comes from Sporothrix dimorphospora, assembly GCA_021397985.1. NCBI lineage: Eukaryota > Fungi > Ascomycota > Sordariomycetes > Ophiostomatales > Ophiostomataceae > Sporothrix > Sporothrix dimorphospora. The sequence goes on from WOUA01000017.1 coordinate 29,428, forward strand.
TCTTTGTATCCCTTCTTAGCGTGGTACCTCGCTCTGTCTAGCACGGCGGAGGTCCAAATAGAGGTGATATTTCTCTTGTGCCTGGCGAGTTATGTCCTGTGATGTGTTTTGCGTGTTTTTTTTACCACCAAGAGAGAGCTGTTGGTTTTGGGTTTAGGTTTTGGCTTATATCAAGAGAGGTGTTGTTTTAGCGTGTGATACGACAGGTGATGGATGGTCTCAACTATGGCACGACTACCTCACGGGGCTTTTCATTTTTACTGTATTGTGCCTATCCTCGTCTCTCATCGTCCATTTATGTCTCTATGTTAGATATTTGGGTAGGTGCTCCCCGTCTGCGCACAGACACCGGACACAAGATACCAGATACCAGATACTAGACACAGGTTTGTGTGGCTTCGTGATGATCGACGTGGTAGGTTTCCTCGGAAAACGAAGAACAAGGCAAAACAGAAAAGGAGGAGGAAAGGAGGAGAAAGGAAAGAAGCTGATCGACAGTGTTAGTGGCTATGGTGGCCAGTCTTGCCATAGAACAGATGAATTTAACCCAGTTATTAAGAATAAATTATCAAAACTTGTCGTGGCTGTGATGATAACGAGCTGTCTGGACAGTCTTCATCATTTCTCCAGCATCATGCTGATGGTGTGTTCCGTTGGATTGCGTGCTTTCTTCCCTGTTTTGTTTGCTCTGCGTCAAAGGTCGAAGAAGGTGTGTGCAACTTGTGGAGATGCTGGATGCATTACTCCAGGTAGCAGGCGAAAGTTTAAAGTCAAAAGGCGGGGGGACGAGTTAGCTGAAACGATGGTAGCAACTGTCGTCTTCCCCTCTCGACTTCCCCCTGTTATATTCGACCAGCCCAGGTGAAAGGGGGCGACCTGAACCAGTCGGGGCCAAGGCCTAGACCAAAGACCAAAGACAGCCCAAGGCCAGCCCGATGCACCTTCCCAGGCCTCTCTACACCGACCAACGACTCAGCCAAAATAAAAAGAAAAGAGAACAGAAGCTTAACGTACGAGACCAGGCTTAATACAACCCTCCTATTGTTGCCGCAACTCGAGCCTTGTCTTCTTTCTTCGTAGCGGTGGCCTTTCTTTGTGGTGGGGGCTTATGTTTGGGCTGAATGGTTCGTGTTATGGTTGTTGTCGTGTTGTCGTGTTGTCGTATTGTCGTGTTGTCGTATTGTCTTCATCTTACAACTCGCCTTTCAACTCTCGTGATGGAGGTTGCCTGAAGCGTGCAAGTGGCACGAGCTGATGTCCCAAGGTGCCAGTGGTGGCGGAGGTCCAGCTTTGTTTACAGTCCACCGTAATACGGGGCACGTCGCAACCACTAAAACTCTCCCTTTTCGTGTTGGTGGCTTGTCGCACTCCCCCCTCTTCGCCGTCCACTTCTCTCCACCTCCACCACCCTTCACTGCAGCCCCTGCTCGTCCCCAGAGCACTCCACTCCCACGTTTCGATGCAACTATTGGCAACGCGATCGCATACGGAGTACTTTCTTTTGGTGTCCTCGATTCTCTTGGCCGTCCTCTCTTCCCTCTCTCTTCTCTCTCTCTTCACACACTCTTCACACACTCTTTTTCCTCTTTACTTTTTCCTCTTTTTCTTTTTCCTCTTCCCCCTCTTTTCCTCTTGCTCCCCTTTCCCCCTCCCTCGACAAGACGCCAAAGCCGCCAATGCACGACGGACCGATGCATAGCCGAGAAGGTGAAGAGAAAGAGGAGCGAAAGTGAGGAGAATAGAGATAAAAGAAAGGGAGACAAACGAGAGAGAGAAAAAGAGAGAGACGAGAGAAAGAGTTTCAGGGTCAAAAGCCGTGTCCACGTGGATAGGGAAGAGAGGACGAATGAGGACGAACGAGGACGAAACAGGAAAACGAAGCGACAAGAGAAATAAACGAAAACCGCGGCCTCGCCGTGATACGATTGGCTTGTCCCGCTTCCGATGAAATTTTGGACGTAAAAAACGTAAACGAGAAAATCTTCCGATGAGAGAAAGAAATAAATAGACGCACACTTTGGCAGAGCCTTTTCTTGAAGCTTTTTGTCTCGTTTTTCCACTGCTCATCGTTGTTGTTGTCTGTCCCGGCTTTACGTCTCCCCTCCCTTGAAGAGGACCCTTGTTTTTGGAAACTTCTTCACACCCTGCCAACCCTGTCTCCCTGTTTTCCTGTCCCAACAGACATCCCCGTATTTGTTAAAACGCCTCTGTTCGTCTCTTGTCTGTTGTTGTCACCACGGCCTCGGGCTCGGGTCCAGTAGTGGGCGAGAGCTTTCAGAGCTCCTTTTGTTCCTTGTGTCCCTTTTGATTCTTTGGATCCTTTTGATTCTTTTGTTCTCAATCCCGACATTTTGTCGAGGCCGTCCTTTTCATCCCTTGGTGGTTGACGTTGGCTGTACGTCGTAGTACTCCTACAATGCCGATGTAAGTCAGACGTCAGCTCCGGCATGTGTGATTGGAGGAACCGGGATCTTGGGTGGTTGTACCTCCGTATGAGGAAGGGGTTTGAACAAGAGGAACGAGGAGAGGCGTCCGTGCCCCCTCCCCCCCCCCCCCCACCACCGCCAAGACTCTGGAGACTGGGCACACAAAAACTGCCGAATCCACTCTCTGCAGGGACCACCTGAACCGTGCGCAGAGACGAATTCGACAGCGACCTCGACTTCTTCCGAAAGCAGCAGAGACAGGACTGCGGAGTACCAAGTACAAAATGCGTCGTACGTGACGGCAAAAGATCAGCAAAAACAAGGTGAAACAGGCAAATGGCCGGGAACAGAACGAGACAAAAAGGAACTTCAAAAGTTTAAAAAAAAAAAATTAAAAAAGAGAACGAAGGAAAGCGGGGCCAGCGCGTTTCGTTGCCCCTTTCGGCAGACTGTGGCTGGTTTTTCTTTCTTTCGCTGTGAGACACTTGTCTCAGATGCGATAAAGAGAAACGAGAAACGAGAAACAAGAAACAAGAAGAGGAAGGTCCCTGCGTCTTGCTGAAGAAAAGACAAAAGAAGCTGTCGAGAGCCGCAAAGGGAGAAGGAGCGACACACACTCTCTCTGTGGGCCCACCGATGGCAGCCGCAAACAAAGAGAAAACAGCAGACTGAGGCGCTCTGGACCAATGCTCGACACGGAAAGATGGAGGGGAGGGGCAGTGGGTCGGCACTAGCTCCGATTTGAGAGTGGGGACACGCCTCGAGCTTCTTGGGCGAATCTGGGCAAGGGGTGCCACTTCTTAGGAAGAGATGCCGACCAATCACATGTCCAGTGGGGCCAGGCGTGCGCTGCTTGCCAGTGCTCTCTCTTCAGTGTCTCTTCTCTCCTTCCGTGGGAGAGACCCCACTCTCTCCTTGTGGGGGGCCACTTTGTTCGTCTCTTGTTTCTTGTTGCTCCTCTCGCTGCAAGGTACCCGCACGACGCAAACCCCATACAACGGATACCTTCGCCGCACCTCTCCAACCTCAACCATTCCGTTTTGTGAGGCGATTCGAGGATTTGACTCTCTCCCTACGACCATGGCGACTGTTCTGCCCAAGACTCCATTGCAACGATAAACTCGCTTGCCAATGCGTTTGGTGACTCAAAGGTGCCTTCAAAGTCGACTCTTCTCTCTGCTCCCTCTCCTCTTTCTCTCTTACCCCCCAAAAGGTGGGCCTACGACTGGGACGACCACCTCTCAACTTGTATGTCGTACTCCGTACTTGTCGCGCCAAAGTCGCCGTAGGGCAGATATCGGCAGTGAAGCGACACCACGGAGACTTTTTTGTCGCCAATGTACAAGTCCCCCCCGCAAAGATCTACTACCAGGAGGGGCGTTGTCCATCGCGCAAGGCCACGGACTAATTCGACGTACCTACTTTGTACAAGCCTGGGCCACACCACAAGTGCACAAGTTCTGTGAACGGAGTAATGAACTCACTTCGCCTCTACTTACACACCCCCGGCGGCGATTGATCGCCCGCTATCTTCTTTTTTTTTTGCTCTTGCGCTCGCTTGCTGCACGCAAGTCGTCAGCAAGCGAGGCCGAGCGCCCGCGGTGAATCTCCCGCACGCCTGGTCTCTTTTCCTACTGCCGTCTTTCATCCTAGACGAGGATCACCCTAGGCGTTAAGAGCTGCAAATGAACGTTGGACGGACAGACGAACGACGACATAGAAGAGAATAAAGGTAAAAGAGTGAGGATCGCCGTGATGGTTGTTGGTCGTCAAACCATCTCAAACCACCTCATCTCCGCCAGCACTGGTAGCACCGCATCATGAGGGAGTCATTCAAAACTTATTGCGGAAAACAATGTTAGCTCTGAGAAGACCGACGAAAGTAAAAAAAGACACATAGACGTCCCGAGCACCGGAACCGTCCCGAGGCTGCTCAGAAGGCAGATGTAATTTGTCAGTGACGGCAAACATCCTCGCTTTCGCTCTCTCTGCTCTCGTCAATGATGGCATGTTCCCAGGACATGGACTGACTGCTGGATGTCGTATTCTTTCCTTCAATGACGTATTCTGGCAACAGTCTTTTCCCTCCGGTTCTTTCTAGTGATCTCTTCTTCTTCAATCACTCGTCTGCTCGCCTTTGTCTCTGTGACAGGATTAGCATTGGTCCCGTTTTTGTCCTCCTTTTCCCTAGGCAACATCCATTTTGCAGAGGACCCTTTGTGTCTGCCCTCCACGGCCCGGCCACATCCCTCGTTTGCTGTAAAATCATTGTAGAAACACGCAGGAAAATTCGCGGTTGATGTCGGTTTCCTCGTTTTTCACCATCTTCAAATCTTTAAAAACCTTTTTGTAAACACACTGCTTACTCGAGATGCATCTCCTTACGTCGAAAGGTACGAAAGCGGGTGCCTGTTCGTTTGCGCCAACCACCGTTGTTGCCAGTGTTGCTTTTTTTTCTTCAAGGATGCTGAGAGAGAGCATCCTGAGATCACCAAGGACAGACAGGCTCAACCTCAGCCTTGAAGAAAGACTTCATGACTTTTTTGGTGCGATGTGGCCCCTAACGTGTTCGGGTTTCGTGAAGTTTTTTTCAAATTCGCCATGCCCAACAAATGCCTCGACGGCCCGTACGCGGCCCGAGGCAACTGGGGTACAAAAAAAAAGGTCATCTGGCAAACTGTTGCTCTAAACTCGATGTGTAAGGACACTGCCCGTCATGTGCATCACGAGGACTGAATCAGGCAGTGCAGGCATAGGCACAGACAGGACCAACAAGCAGATGCACTAAAAAAAATATCAATGGATGTTGCACCGAGTTGGTAAATAAAAGGAAACAAAGTTCACAGCATGTGCTAAAACAGAAGGCAACAGTGAACCCACAAATGCGAATGGGTGATCAATGGACCAAAAGTTTGGGGGGTCCTGGGACCGCCCACTTTCCTGAGAGAAAGAAGAGAGGGAAAAGGGAAGCCAGAAATGTGGCCATTGGTGGCCATTGGACGCCCTGAATGCATCAATGGGCCCCAATGGTGGAGAGAACAGACCAAGACAAGAGCATAGCAGACCGAGAGTAGAAGACGAAGACGAAGATAAAGTTTGTTGAAAGAAAATACTAAAAATATAATTATTGGAAAAGACCAAATAATATTAAAATATTAAAAAAAAAGAAACTCGCAGACGGCTCAAATCGTTGTTGGCCAAGTCTGGAAGAACGCCGTGAACTCCTGCCTGCCTCTCCGTGAACGCCAGTTTTGCAACGTACAAGACAAAAAAGAAAAAAAGAAGAGACAAGAGTGTGCTAGACCCTTTCCTTTCCCCCCTCAAAGACTCCCCCTTTTTGAAAGGTATTTGAAAGGTATTTTGTGGGTTTTTTTTTGTGTTCCGTTCCCAGTTGTTCCCCAGGTATCCCCCCTATCCCTATCCAGAGATCCCCAAAAAAGCAAACCCCGAGTAAAAATGCCCCAGCAAAAAACACCGCAACCCAGTTCGCCTTTCTCTGTATAGAAAGGGCAAACAAAACCAAGAGAGTGAATAATAAGACAGATGAGTAAAAAAACAGAGGATTGTCAATCCAAATGAAACCAAAAAAAAAAAAAGAAAAAAAAACGCCGCTTGTCTTTCTTTTCTATCTCTCGATCTTCCATCTTCGTTCAGATAGTGAGTCTGAGAGTGGAAAAGAGACAACTGCACCTTGCACCTCTTTCCTGACGAGGGAAAGAAAGGGGGGGAATAGAATAAAAGCAAGAAAAGAAATGGACCAGGGAATATTCCAAGAAAATGAAAACCAAAAACCACAACATCAAACACAATCAAGGTCGGATGAAGTGGTGACGCTGGTTTTATTTACATGGAGAAGCCCTGGGGAGGCATGCCGAAGTTGTGCGGCACGACCATCATGCTGGGGTCCATCATGCCCATGGGCAATTGCTGCATGTTGACCATCTGGCCGTTGGCCATGGCTTGAGCCTGGGCTTGGGCCTGGGCCTGAGCCTGAGCCTGGGCCTGGGCATGCATTTGGACGTGTGGCGGCATGGCCGACATGGAGGCGGCGCGCGGGTTGTGGCCGCCGTTGGGGCTGGGGAGGCTGGTGCCGACGCGCATGGACATCATGAGGGTGTGCATGTTGGCCATCTGCTCCTTGCAGGACTCGTTCTCTGCACGGCAGTTGTTGAGCTCGCTCTCGAGGTCGCGGATGCGCTGGTCCTTGCGTTCGCGGTAGGCGCGCTGTGAGGCTCGGTTTTGCGCACGACGGCGGGAGAGCACGGCGGGCGGTGCGTTCTTGTATCGGTTCTCCCGCTTGCGCTTAGCAGGGCCCTTGGCGGTGGTGGGTGCGGATGCCGATGTAGATGCGGATCCGGCAGAAGCTGGTGCGGCAGACGCGGCCGGAACGGTAGCAAGGGCCGCAGCGTTCATGGGCGGCGTCACGTGGCCCATCATGGGAACGGGCGACTGCTCCTCCTTGATGAGCGTGCCGTCCGAGTTCAGACCGGGCGTGCCGTTTGACATTGACATGTTGCTAACAGCCGTGGCGGACGAGGCCACCGACGAGACGGAGCCGGGGTGGCTGCGGATGTGCGCAGACACCATGGACTGCTGCTGCGGGGGGCCTGCCAGAGTCGGTGGCATAACGACGTCCATGCTGACGCCGCTACCCGCTGGCGAGACGGCCTCGGCAGCGGGGCTGGGATACCGCTCAGCCGCGCTGAAGCTCATGCCGTACTGGATGGAGTAGGCCTGGAACTTGGGTGGTTGTTAGAGATGCGGTTCCGCAGGAAGTTTAAGAGGAAAGAGGAAGAACTACTCACAGGAGAAGCGGTGCCAGAGAGGGGCTCGACAAAGTTGTGCTCGGCGTCCGCAAAGGCCTCGCCGTCAAAAGCGTTGAATTCAAAGCCGGTGTCGTGCGGCGACATGCCGTTGGGCGACAGGCCGTTGGGCGACAGGCCGTCGTAGAGGTTGTTATTTGTGGCGTCCATTCTGAAGATCGGATCGGTCAAGGGCGAAGAGTGCATTTGGGTATTGTGGGAGCTTGTGCGATCTTGTGCGATATGGGGGGGAAAGCGAGTGTTGCGGAGGAGGTGAAAGGAGACGAGACGAGGGGGTGGAGGGGTGGACGGGAGAGGGAGGGTAAAGCGACTGTGGTAACAATAGAGAAAGGCTACTGTTGAAAGAAGTGATACCGTGGATGGGAAGAGGAAAGGAAAACAAGAAGAAAAGAATATCAAGTGGTCCGAGATTAGGTTGTGGGAACGGGGAAGAGAAGGTGGGAGATGTAAAGGGAAGCAGGAGCGAGCAAGGGAAAGAACGAAGGGGAAGCAAAGATAACTTATATGTTTGCAAGACCTAAGAGTGTTGGTCCTGCCTTCCGTCCTGGTCGAGTCGAGTTCATGGGAGGGTGGAGCCCGAGCATCGAACAGAGTGATGGGTCCAAGGGAAAGCTAGGTAGGGTTCAAACTTGTGTAGATCATAAAAGGGCAGGAGGTAGACGGGTGGGTTTTTGGGGTGGAGGGAAGTCGAGGGAGTCGAGGGAGTCGAGGGTGTAGAGGGAGTAGAGGGAGTAGAGCCAGCGGGTGGAAAGAGCGAAGGGTGGGGGGGTGCAAGACTGAGGAAGTAGCGAACGACTGGTCTAGTAGGCGCGGTACACTGGGCGGGCCAAAAAGGAAAGACCAAAAAACACATGTGCACTAAACCATGTATGTCGTAGAAGAGTAGAAGAGAGACAGACACAGGAAGAGGGAGACGAAAAGGAAGCGCCGAGCCACTATGGGCCACAGTGCGCTGGAGGCGAAAAGTTCCCTATGAAAAAAAAAAAGACGCCAGAGACCAACGGCGGCCCAAGAGTTCTTGGGGCGTTCTTCGCCTGCTGTCACTGGCTGTTGGTTTCAGGCTTCTGGCTTCTGGTTGTTTTCGTATGGGACCAGCTGGCATGTGCATGGCCCGTGCAGGTCGTACTTTCTTAAATTTTTATGTCGTTCTACTATTGTTGCAGCCAAGTTTTGCACTGGCATGTACGCTGTTCTCGGTCGTAGCTTCCTCGTGGGTGACATGTCTCGGTGCAGATGTCTTGGAGATCTTATTTTTTGGCCGGGGCTGAGACAATGACGGAAGCATACGAGCATGCGAGCATACGCACATGCAAGCATGCGAACATGCGAGCTATGGGAAGGAGCAAACAGACACAGGAGTCGGCCAGAAGAGGAAAGACCAACAGACGCGCGGAAGGAAATCACGGAAACCGCAGCCAAGAAAAGACAATCGGCGAGCATCCTGTCGAAACGCTGGCGAAAAAGCCGAATAAAGCCAGAGATACGAGGATGAGCCACGCTGAGTGCATATTGTTCCCGAGCATCACGTAGCTGTGATATGATTGTGGTTGTCTCTCTCTCTCTCTCTCGTGCTACTCTGCCAATTATGGGTACGGGCAGCGTTGGTGCAAGAGCAAGAGCAAGCGAGCGCAATAGGGCCGCTACAGCTTTTCGCCGTTCTCCGTGGCACCAAGACAGCCCACCACCCAACAGAGGGCCTGGCCCAAGGAATGGAGCGACCGGGACGTAGGGAATGGGTGGAGTGGGTCTGCTAACAAGCCGGATGAAGGAGGGGGGGGGGGTGTCTCAGCGCTGGAGAGCGAGAGGGGGAGGGCGTGTTGGCGGGAGGGGGTGTCTGTTTCTTTGCCCCCATCAGCATTCTTTAGTGCACTGCTGTTCTAGCAGCATTTACAAGTACAAGTCTAGAGCTCTCAGGCTCTCTCGTCCACTGTACGCTAGCTCGTCCACCCGCTAGGTGACTCGCTAATCCTGCTGCCGCGCAGAAAGACACTCGATCGGTCTTGGTATGGGAGCTCCCAGTGGCCAGCCAGAGCCCGTCAGGCCAAGTACCCGGCCCACACGGGATACCTACGAGCCTACTACACCAAGCCTACGTCGTACCTCTTCCTGCGATGGCGCTATGGTGTGCTATGGAAGCGGTTCTGCTAGCGAGCTGTCGAAGGCGAGCGGTTCCCATTGTTCTTCGCCTTCGGACCTCTTGGGAGCTGTGAATACTAATGCCAATACTAATACAATCTGGGCTGTGGACTCGAGTATCTCTGATACGCACGGGTCATACAGGTGGTACAACCGTCGAGCCGACTTGGGGGAGGAGTGGTGTACGACATCTTGTCTGGTCTAACTGTCCACTGCGGGCATCTCGGAGTCTGCGCCGATGCAATGCGCTCCAATGGGATCTGGTGATCGCGAGGAAGGGAGGAGGAAGCGACAGAATATCAGACAAATCAGACAATATCAGACAAACCGAGAGAAATCCAGACAATCCATTATCAGACGAAATCCAGCATGGCATGATGTCTGCCTTGTCGACGCACTTGTGTGGTTTGTGTGGTTTGTGTGGCTTGTTGTTTCTTTATCTTGTTACGTCCAGCTTCTCGGCAAATCACAATCACTTGGGTCTTTTGTGTTTCTTTGTCTTTGTTGATTTGACAATGGCGTTGGCTGCTCGTCTCTTTTCCTTTTCTTTTTCTGCAGTCCTCGACTATTGTGCATCTTCTTGTAATTGTCGAAATTATCTGCATTCTTGGCGGCTGTCGTGCTCCGTCGGTTGAACCCATGGCGCAATCGTATCGCACTCCTTACGAGGTTGAAGGTAGTAGGGCTTGTGTAAGTCATTTCAGACACATTCCGAGTTGACGAAACAAAAGTTTCTGTTATACGTTGCAAAGCTTAATACGAGAACGCACAAGCCAGAGCCCCGTCAAGTAACGAGTTAGTTACGCGGAGGAGTTGACAACTCTGGAAGGTCAAAAGGTTAAAAAGTAAGGAAAAGGGGGGGCTGCAGGCAAGGAGAGACGCAGGGAAGCGAGGGAAGCGAGGGAAGGGGTAGAAGGGGTAGGAAGGGTAGGAAGGGTAGAAGGGGTAGAAGGGGTAGAAGGGGAAGAAGGGGAAGAAGGAGAAGAGAAGGGCAGTCCACACCAATGGGGCGCGACTTGGGACCGATCGTGAGATTTAAGCCTCCGACAGGGGTCTCATTTGCTGGTCAACGGTTTTTTTTTCAACCGGGGCGCAGAAGCAGTCAGAGGCTTTTCATCTTCTTCCAGTGGATATTCTTTGTGGATATTCTTTGTGGATATTCTTTCTTCTTTTGACGTATTTCGTTCTCTCCTCCCCGGGCCCGCGAGCCGTCTTTCTCTCTCGCCCTGCGTCGTGGTCGAGAACGTGCAGAGAAGCGTGCAGACTCGTACGACAACGGTTTGTGTCGAGCATTGTGTAGAGCAAGCAACCCAGAAATGTGGGCTGGCGTGCAGCTGCAACGTGTGGACGTGGACACGGATGCACCACCACAACTGCGCAGCGCGTATATATATATGTGCGTGGCCAGCGCGTGCGGTGTACGACGTAATGCATCGCAGGCATTTATCAAGATTTTCACTTTTTTTTTTTAGTTCTTACAGTCGGTTTCGCTTCACGGTCTATCTGTTGTCCGCCTCTTTGTCCGGAAGGGATAACCGTGGGCATGAAGAGTATGCAGGGCCTGCAGACAGACACGATCGGTGATCGTGTGCGTGTGCGTGCATGTGAGTGCGAGTGTGGATGCAAAAGACTCTGGACAAATGCGTGAATTCTTTCGTGTGTTCATTTTCAACAGATGAAAGAAAAAATCCACGATACAAGGAAGAACACATGGGCAAAAGAGAGAGAGAGAGAGAGAAAACAGCAGCCAAAAATACGACCTTGTCTCATATCCATGCTCTTTCTACCGTCGTGCTGCTTTCACTCTTCTGCTCTCCCATACATTTCTTTATTCTATTTTTTTATTTTATTTTTACTATTTTGTTCAATCCCCCCTCCCACCCACGTCAAAAACATTCCGTTCTCCGTCTGCAGCTTTCCCTGCGTCTGGTTGCAGGAAATGTCTCACTTGCGAGCGATCCAGCTAGACCTAAACGATGCCGCGTGGTACAGGTACTGGGCAAGCTGCCCCTCCTCTTTGTCTGTCTCTCCTTGGCTCCTTGTCTCCCTCGAGGTTGCATTGGACAATCAAAGCAATCAGACAATCTCTCACTAAAAACAATGGGCCATCCGAGACATACAACAGCTTTTGACAGGTGTGCCATCCAAGGTCCCCCCCAAAACCGGCCATAAACGCAAATGAGTGAAAGAAAACAGAAAGCAGAAATCATAAAGAATAAAGACCATCCCCCAGGAACAAAGACACTGGAATGCGACATGTCTCATTTGCTTTTCTTTGGGAGGACCTGCTTTCGAACTCGACCAACTTGATCAACTCGACGAACCCGACCGCCAGGGAGAACGAGAGCTCCCAAAGCTTTCCTTTGAAAGAAAAGAGCCTGATTGAGATGGCGAGGGAAAAGAAAATATGCACATAAGACTTATGCGGATAAACAGCAGAGAGCAGAAAGCAGAGAGCAACTTGAGCAGCCGTTCATGTACGTCGTATTACACTAAAGAGGAGGTACTGAATACGCCGTACGCCGAAGACAGCGAGAGAAAAGCCCCGCCTAGACAGTGGAGACAAATGCACGGCGACGCAAGAAGAAAGGTCGCCAACCAAAGCACATGTACGACGGCGAGACGAGGTCGATGTCTCTGATGAAAACGATGCCGAGGGTGACGTCAAAGACGAAAGGAGGAAAGAGTGGAGGATTGAAAGAGCTGTGAGCTGTGAGCTTTCAGCTTGCAGAACAATGCCGCACGCAAGTTCGGCACGCAGATGCAAGCTACCTCTTTTTGTGTAGGATGATGCTAGAGCAACAAACAAACACCTCAAGACTTCAGAAGCAACAGACACCACCTAATCTGTAGCTCGTTCCTCTGGCGCCCGCTCTTCCCGCCAAGCAGGGCAGACAAAAGGGAAAGAAGCCCAGGAAGCCAGGGGGGAACAGCACAAAGAGCTCAAGAAAAAAAACAATCGAGACAATGAAAACAGCTCCGACCAAGAAGGGAAGCAAGCTCAAGACCAAGAAGCCGGAGGGATAAGAGAGCCTCCGAGAAGACAAAGACGGTATGTCGTAGGCACACACGGCATCCAGCACAGATAACGCCATCGACGGTCATTGACGTTGATAAAGAGGGAAGGATCAAATGTGGGCAAAATATTAGAAACATCTCATACGGCAGGTACAGCCCAAACAAACAAAGAACAAGAGACGAGAGACAAGAGAACAAGACAAGACGGACAAGAGAATCCGGCGAAAGTGCGAGGAAAGAGCGACCCAGATCCGAGAGCATATATCATGAATGGTATCCTCTACCTCTATTACATAATTATACGACGAGCAAACTAAGAAGGTTGAGCAGGTTCAAGCCAGACCGGAGTAAGGCAGAAAGAGCGATGGGGAGGGGAGTGTGCCCAGTGCTCTCTCTGTGCCCGAACACGTGCTCACCTGGCTGCCCAGTGCAAGACGATGTGATTACGACGTAAGTATGTTGTATTACTCCGTATCTCTCCCTCTCTTCAACTACCCACGGAGTACACTGCTACGTTCCTTCTCCCGCTAAAAGGATCCTCCTGAAGAAGGCTGTTGGTTCGCTAGCACCCGCTTGGGCACGTCCTTTTAGCGGCGATCGGAAATGGGCTGAGCTGGAGGGTCGAAGGTGATTTCTCTGTACTCTCGAACGGAGTAGGCCAGTAAGGTAAGATGTCTGGATACGTAGGCTATTTCAAAGAGGTCGGGCCTTTTAGTTTTTGCGTGCGTTATCCGTTTTCCATTTCCTCTGTTTTGATTGTGTTTCCTTCCCTCTTTCCCCCTCTATTTCCGCGTCTCGTCGTCCTGCTTTTCGTAGCTTCTTGAGGGGCGCAATACAGGCTTGGCCAGGCCCAAGCCTAACAAAGACGCCCACAGCAGGCAAAGTATCTTACTGTACAGCAGCCGAGCAGCTGTAGCTACCGCTCGAAAGATACGAAGATACCTGCTCTTGACAACAGAAGGCCTAGCCCTAAATGCTGGCTAGACCATCATGATCGCACCATATTGGGATGGAACGACGTAACAGGACGTCAACCGCTGCGCACAACAGGCGACGGCACAGAATAGGCGACGGCGCACAACAGGCGACGCCGGCGCCCCGGATATGGGTTTTCCGGCCCTTTTCCCCATCCCGTTGTTGCTAGAATGCCCATCGGCAGATGCAAAAGCATCTAAAAGGCATCTAAAGGCATCTGAAGGCGTGAAGTATTCGCCTCCAACAGAACTTCTCCCCAGAGTACAGAGCTACCCCCAGAGTGCCAACATGTAGTATTCGCACACGCGAGCGAACAAAGTTTGATGACTATTCCAGCACTTCGAAGCTTTTCCACGGGAAAGAGCAGATGCCCAGAAGCCGCAGAAGCCGCAAAAGGAAAGAAAGTAGCTGCCGAGATGCTCCCTAAAACCAACAGACCTCGTCTCGCGACGAGGTGGCGATGGTATTGGTGCTCCCGTCCTATTGTTGTTCTAGGTTGTTCTTGTTGTTCTTGTTGTTCTTGTTGCTCTTGACCCGTCTGTTGTTACTTATGGTTGCTTTTTTTTCCCCGTAGTGCCGCGGCTACTCTTGACGCCGCTGTCTATGATGCCTTGAATGAAACAGAATGGTATCTACTTTGGACGCTGTGTAGACGCTGTGTAGACTCTGTTGATCCTGGGTATCTTGAAATGCAGAAAGAAGGTGCTGTTCGTCACCGAGGATCTACAATTAGCTCCCATGTTTGGGAAGTGACCAAAACCCAAAGGCCAAAGGCCAAAGGCCAAAGCTCAAATCTCAAATCTCAAAGCTTCTCAGTGAGAGCCTCCAGCAGGTGTCGGAGACGGAGAAAAAAAAAGAGAGAGAGGGAATCAAGGGGGAGGCAAGGAAGTCAAAACGCTGTTTGTAGCTGTCCTTTACCCTTGACGGATAGACTGCTCCGTACAGTTTGAGCCTTGCAGTTTTTCTATGAGCTGGTTTTTGGGGGTTGTTTTGCCCCTGCCCGGGGGGGGGGTGTTGGTCGCCCAAGTTAACCGTGGTTTGTTCGTTATACCAACAAACCGCCGTAAACGAGAGAGAAAGTTGAGTATTATGTAATATAGCGTATAGGACGTCAACATACGTCGATAACTGAACAAATGAGGAAAGATACTCCGAACGGAAAGATGAGCAACAAATCGATCGCTTCCCGTCGGGGTTTTGTCTTTTGTCTTTCTGCCTTTTGCCTTTTGTCTTTAGGGGCGTTTTGGTTTTCGCCTCTTTTCTTCAACGCCCGTCTACGTTGCCATCACGCAATCCGGTGGGGGTGATGTACCGCCAAGCTTCGCCGGACGAAGAATATCAAAATGGAAAAAGACAAGGTGAGGAGGAGGTGTAGGACGAACGAGACAGTGGAAATAGTGGAAGAGTGGAAGCCGGCCGACAAGCCCAAGGAGGCCCGGTCCAATCGCAAAGGGGCGAACCACAAGAGGGGACGAGGGGGGAGGTAGATGCCGCAGGAACCGGTTACGATACATCTACGACTAGCATTTAGGACAGCTCCAGCTCCAAGAGAGACGAGGAGACGAGGAGATGAGGAGACGGGGAGACGGGGGGTCGAGAACAAAGCTCCCGCTTGGTGTTTGCTTTCATTTTCTTTCTCTTTTTCTTTTCTTCTTCTTCTTCTTCGTTTCCGCTTTCTGGCTTTCATGGTTTCTGTTCTTTTTTTGCCCAGAATCCATAGGTCTACAAGGTAACCGTGCAGTTACGCCGTTGCCCTAGCTTCACGAAACGATGCGACCTTTGTATACTTGTACAACTGTAGACGGGGAGTAGAGAGGGAGGGGTACGAGGGGAAAGGGAGACGGATGAGCAAACAAAGAACAAAGAGAATCCGGAGACAAAACATCAAAGGCGAGAGAAAGAGAGGAAAGAGAGAGATAGAGAGAGAGAGCTAACGCTCGCCAGAGGTCGCCAGTACGTGAAAGGAAAGATGCCGTCGCCCTTTGTCGTCTTGCCCTCTTTCCCTTTGAGAAAGCACAGTATGCGACCGTGCGGCGCATTCTGGATGGCACTGTGGGATGTGCGGATCTACGGATCAACTTCAGCCCTTTCATGCTTTCCTTGTGTTTCTTTAACGATGGATGCTCGTTTCTCACTGCTTTCTTTGTCTCGCGGGTTTCCTTTCTCGGCATCCCTCCTTGCCGGGGCGTCCCACTGTCCCACTTGACGTGCTTGACGTACTCGAAGTATTTGTCAATTTGGGCAGCCGTTTCTTCAACAGAGGTCTCTTTTCGTCTTTTAGGAGCATGAAAGAAGAAAGAGACACAAGTAAAAAAAGAGAAAAAAAAATAGAGGGATGCCAACAAATGGAGAAACAGTGCGAGATGGAAGATGAAATCAACCCAAGAGACGACAAGAGACAACAAGAGACGAAAAGAGACGACAAACGACGGACGACAGACAATGCGCTAACCATCGGAGATACAAGTGACTTGCAGTTGGCACAGTGTACAGGGGGGATGCGTGTAAGTCGAGCCAACTTGCGTTAATGCCTTGTTCAAGCAAAAGTATGCAAAAGGCATGCAACAACGTCTCGATGAAATAAAGAGACCCGGCTATACTGCAATACGACTGTCTTACTTCTGCTGTCTTGCGTTCTGTACACGGCCCCTGCCTTTGCAGAGGGAATGCACTTGAATTGCCCATTTGTGGCAGGTCGCTTCGTGTGACAGTTGCGACCGTGGCACATTAAGTGACACATTAGCCGTTTGCGTAAGATACGTAAATTAGGGAAACAAAAATATGGAAACAAACAGACAAAAAAAGGCAACATCCCTTCCCCGGTCAGACTGCGGGGAGATATCATCCATCGAGCTCTGTTAGCTCCCCTTTTCTCCTACCCTCTCTCTGTCTCTCTTATGTTCAACCGGACACGGCGGGACCATGTCAGACTGGTGGAACGGACAGGAGAGACGATTGACAAACGGTCACAAAAGGGACAGAACAAACAAAGAAAAAATGACCAAAAAGAGGCACCAGAAAGCACCAAAGAGGCACCAAAAAGGCACCAAAGAGGCCAGTGAAATAGTCCCGCGCCGAATCGGCGGCGGGCCCTGGGCTGCTCGTCTGGCGTGTGCCGGGCGGGCCTTTGCGAGTAGTGCGGCCGGGCAATGTGGAGGGCGCAAAAAAAGAAGCAAAACAAAAAACAAACGTACGACGCAGTACTACTGCATCCAGGGAGTGAAAAGAAAAAAGCGACCGGTCAGGAATCAACACGTATTCACAGACAGACGAGACAGGCAGTCCCACAGTCCCGGCAAAGACCGCAACCCGATTTTGTCATCGTCATACGGTAGGACAGGGGAAGAACAACGGCGAACGGCGTATTACATACTCCAGACGCCCGCAGGGCTGGGCTAAACAAGGGGGAGAGCGAGACGACGCACGACGCACGACGCACGACGTACGACATACAACGTATTCCTTCCACGCAAAAGAATACGAACGAGAAAAAGGGAAAAAGGAAAAAGAAACCACAAAAAAAAAGAATTCCGTGCGTGCCAAGCACAACCTGCTGCCCGCTGTCCGCTGCCCGCAGCCCGCAGCCGGCAACGGAAAACTAAATTCTCCATTGCGGAACACATGTTGGCTCCCTACCTTAGTCCCCTGCAGCTTAAAAACCGACCCTGCATATTTTGCTGAATTTGACCGGCTGGATTTGTCGTCAGGAGAGGTAGGGAAGACAACACGACGAAAGAAAAAAGGGAGAGAAAAAGAGAAGATAAAAAAGAAAAGGTAAATTAAGAAAACGGCCAAGACAAGGACCAGGGTAGGGAGCAGTTCAACGAGAGCGACTTGATACCAAAAGGAGCGGCAGCTCTCCGGTGTGCGCAGACATGGCACCTCACATGGCACATCTTTGTCACCCTTTCCTGTCTTTCTATCAAGGTTTGTCAAATTTGCCATCTTCTGTCCATCGACTTTATTAACTCCAAGTGACTCTGGTGACTCGTCGTCTCTTGGATCGCCTGCTTGGCATTCCGCCGGTCGACGTTCTTGTTCTTGTCAATGTCTCGACAACGCCCGTTCTCCCGTTTGCCATGCACACATGCACAGAAGCAGAAAGCCGAAAACAGAAAACAGAAATTTCTGTTGTCGATAACAAAGAACCAGGGAAAGGAGGGGATAGTGTAGAGAGGGCGGACAACTACTCCGTACTGAATCAAGGGATATGGGAATATGAAGGAACAGCGCTGAAGAACGAGCACGTTGACCAAAAAAGTGCCCAAGGAAAAAGAAAGTAACGGGATAACAATCGCAGACACACGAGGGAACAGGACAGAGGACAGAGAAAAAAGGAAAGAGGGGAGACGGTTCAATCGCAACGGCGTCGGGCTGGCTGGGGCAAGGTGCTTAAACAAGAAACTCCGCCCGCAATGTGCCCGCATCATGCCCGCCACACAGGCACTTAGGCCCGGCAGGCGGTCTAGGCCCTGGCTGACCGATTCGTCTCCCGTCCCTCTCGTATCTCTTGATATTCGTCTGCGGTGATCGTCTGAAGAGGTCGAAGTTATCGTGTTCAGCACCAGCTTTTACAATCAACACCATCTACAACTTGACTTGACCAAGCCGGACCAAACCTGACCAAACCTGCAAAACCCGATCGATTGCCCGTGTCGTGTCCCGCAAAAGTCGCTTCTTTGTCCTTCTCTTTCACTTCTCCATCCATTTCTGTTCCCACCGTTCTTTTGACCGTTTATTTTCTTATATTTCCCCCCCTCTTTTCTTTGTACGATCAATCTTGTCTTTGCTTTTGTGAACAGTTTCCGTTTCTTTATCTCCTTCTTGTCTGCAACTGCGGCACGCTAGGTGGCTCGCCTGTTCTTGATAAGAACCGCTGTCACAGCCTAGATATGCCCAGATACGCCCAGATATGGGGTGGCCCAGAGACTCACAACCTGAAGCTGCCTAAAGCTACCTGGAAGCTACGACGTAAGATATTAATTTAATACGACGAGATCGCACACCTGCCTTGGCCAATCTTTGTGTAATCGACAGCTCGTGGAAAGGGATGCCGTAGGGTTTCGGTGCCGAGGTTTTGTAGTTGCTTCCGGAGGTTCTCTCCTTGACTGCTTTCTTTATTCTACTGTTCCTCTTATCTTTCCTTTTTACTTCAACGTTCGCAACGCCGTTGACCGATCTCCATCGTCTTGCACGTTATTCTGCGACTTTGCTAATTAACTATTTCCTTACAGGATCGCCTTTCCATGGCCAAGCCTTTTGCGGGCTTCACCAAGGTTAAACAGGAGAGAGCGATCGAACAAGTCCAACCGTAGAGCACATTGCCTAGATACGGTAGGAGTTGAGTCAACAAGAACAAGGAAGGGTGTACAATATAGAAAAAGGGAGCGTTTAACAGAGAGTCCTCCCGAACATCTCGCTATATTTTGGCCCTTTTTCGTCAACTTTCCCGTATCGCGATTCTTCTCACCAATCTAGGCCAAGCGCACAGACACCATCCGGCCCTTCCTGGCGCAGGCCACAAAAGTAAACGGTCAAGTCGAGACGCAAAAGACGCAAAAGACGCAAAAGACAAGCACTCGTCTATTTTTCTTGGTTTGCTTGGCGCAGCGACAAGTTTTTCCAGAGTCCACAAAGAGGAATTGCGCCGCCGAGTTGTCAACTCGGAGCTCTCGCCCACCCATCTTCAACCACCCGCCCGCCTCGCGCCAAGAAAGGCTGATGGAAGGCGAAAAACTGTCATAGGAACGCGCGGGGGTGGCACAAACAATGTGAGCAAGACTATTGTCAACACGGGTTTGGATCACAAACACAGTGGACACGGAACGTACAACCACACCCAAAAACACTTGGCAACACAACGACGGATTAAATGCTATCGTGTGTGTGTTGGCGAGAGCAATTCGTCAACCCTGCCGCACCCAATTTTATAACCCCAAAAAGAAACTCGCCCGATGCCCGACGTCCGACATTCCCTCCAATTCGACGTTGCACACCCTTTCACTGGAAAGAAAGACGAGCTACTGCAAGGCACCTCTACCACGCTCCCTCCCTGCTTGCCTCCGAATCCCCCGGCATGGCCGCCACTTTTGGTGTATGTTGCGGTGTGGGTAGGCGAGGAACGCAAGAGAGACACGAAAATATCAGGGAGTTGGGGCAACAAGGCGAAAAGGTTAAAGGTAAAAGGCAAAAGGTGAAAGAGAAAAGGAAAAAAGGTACACCAAAACGGACAGGAGCAAGAGGACATCACCCAAGAGAGATCAACATCGCCCGGCATTCCGTAAGCTTTGATAGCAAAAGAGATAAAGAAGCAGAAGACAACGTGAGCGAATACGTTGGATCAGCGTCTTGTTCTGCGCCTTGTTCTGCGTCTTGTTCTGCGTCTCCATTCCCTTCCCTTGCTGCTCCTCGTTGCAGGCGCCTCCCCGCCTTCGCCTTCTCTATTGATGCTAGCGGGTTATGTACTCCTCGTGTAAATTAGAAAAAAGGATGGGTCTTGATGGTTAGAAGGATCCGTGGCAAAAGTACAGCCGGTTCCGTTCAGGGACCCTTTTGCGAAAGGTGGAATGCAGGATCGAGTGGTCGAGTGGCCGAGTGGCCGAGTGGCCGAGTGGTCGAGTGGTCGAGCAGTTGAGGGAAGCGAGAGCAAAAGACTAAACAAAAGAATGCAAGGTGGGATGGAGGGGGCCAGACCAAAAAGAAGAGACGCCGGGCGAAGTCAAGCGATCCTACGCTGGCCAGGCGAAAGTACAAAAAGGCAAGTCACGATGAAAGAGAAGACAAAAGGAGGAAGGAATGGAGGAGTGAAAAGAATGAAAGAACAAAGATTTCGTAGACTTACCTGTACAACGCTGCCTATGTCGAGTTAGCTAGCCAGAAAGAAAGTACGGAATACGCGACACGACGCCGCTGGAGTAGATGGGAAAGGGGTGGGGTTCTGAAGGATTCGGCTTGCACAGAAGCGTCTTGGACCAGACATCCCACCGAGACAAGTTGACAAAATAGAAAAACATGAAAGGAAGGGAAGACAAGAGGCGAAAAATGGTCGCTCGGTTGGGTCTCGGGAAAGTTGCAACCTGGATATGTGATGTGAAATGAAAATGAAAAAATATGAAAAAATGAAAGCCGTTGGGCTATTTGGAAAGTGAGACATTATGAAAGAGAAGAAAGGGATGCTGAAGGCGAAAGACGTACGGAGTACAATGCGACGGCACATTGATTTGATCAAGGCAAGCCGTTCAAAAAAAAAAAAAAAAAAAAAAAAAAAAAAGAAGCGTTGAAGGGATGGAGACAAAGAGAATGGCAATGAAAGAAATACAGCTTCCCGTTACAGCCTTCCCGAGTGGGCCACTGGGACGTGGTCGTCGTTTACACGAGAAGGAACAATAGACTGATACGAGTTCTAGCATTACAAAAAAAAGAGAAAAAAAAAGAAGAAAAAAAAAGAAGAGAAATCGAGAAGAAAAGAAGAGGAGCTCTTTCGAGTTATGAAATTCGCAAGGTCGCTGCACTGTCTTCTACTTTTATCTCACATAACTAGCGAGGCTTCATAAATAATGAGTGCTTAATGCCGTCCTTCATTTAAAATGAAGTTAACAGAAAGGCAACAGCGATAACACTGTTGGAGAGAATACTCTCGCGGCACATTCTTTTACACTAAAGCGTATTTCTCGTCATTTCTCATGATATCGTTGTTCGCTCTCGCCTCTTCGTCCGTCCGACGTCATGATACTCTTGTTTGCCTTGACTCTTGCAAAGAAGGATGATAACGGGCATGAGATGCCCCGGACAGAAAGGATGAGACGGGGCGTCGGAGCGATGAGATGCGAGACGAGACGATAGACAGTCGCAGAGAGTCACAGAAAATGACGACAGTCAGGCACGGCCACATTCAAGGTCGTAAGATACCATTCTGGAGAGAGTCGCAAACTTTAATTTTGTTTTGGTCCTACGCTCAGAATATGAAGGAGCAATTCGAGTAGAACCGTAGAAGAACATCAGAAAAAGGCACCACTGCAAGCGAGGCATGAAGGAAGGGAGGGAGAAAGGGGCGCCAGATGGGAAAGGAAAAGAGCGAGAAGGGAAACTGTCGAGCGAGATTTCTGGAAGGGCATCGGAAAATAGGGCAAATCGTCGGGGCCCGGAGGACGAGCGAAGTCCTCGATCCCTCTGCCCCTGTGTTGCCCGTGTATCTGATGGGAAACGGCCCCCAAAGTCGTGCGGGCGGCATGCATTATGAGGTGGGGAGATAGAAAGAATGAGATGATTGAATGACTGAACGATTGAAGGATAATGTGTCGGCAGGTGTAAGGGGGCGTGTAAGTGAGGAGGCTGGTTGACAGTCGTCCGGGTCTATCGCGCTGAGACCTGTTATCACGATGCATGCACCGTGCCTGTTTTTTTTTTTTTTTTTTTTTTTTTTTTTAATTTTTTGTCCTTCACTTTCACTTCTTCATTTTTAACCTTCGCCGATTTACCGGGCTGGCCGAGTCGCCGTTCAGTGCATGACGCACTTGCAAAAGGAGCATACAGAACGTGGACGCCCAAGCGCTCATGGCGTTTTTCCTTCTTTTGTTCTCTTCGGCGTTTGATGCTGTTGATCTTATCTTATTTGGAATCCTCCTTTCTCTCACTACTGTGAAAGAGGAAACCCCCATGGAGACGCTGTCCCATTGTTGCGCAAGGGACTGTCGTCTTTTCGGCCTTTGCCTCCAAATTTTCTCCAAATTGTTCGAGAGTCCTGCTGGACACAGAGAGTTAGTCTAGGTGTTGGGAGCTGGCGAACTTGAAAGCTTGGTTAGCATCCTTTGCGAAATTTGCAAGATTCCGCATGCTGGGCGGCTGCCATTGCGAATAAACGTTGGACTCCACACTTTCTACACACCCCTCCTTCATATTCTGTTGCGCCAGGTCGGCGATTCACTTGAATATCAAATCAGCGACAGGATGTGATAGGATAGGATGCGGCGGGGGATGCTGCACTCGCCTGCTGCTCTTCTCATAATGCATTCAATCACCGCGAGCAAAGACGCGTATGTGGTGTGTGTGGCTGGCGCGGTGCCGGCCCCTGCCCGTTCTGGGCTGGTTGGGGCGATTGCGATATCGTGCCCAGCGTCTTCGCCGTTTGCCGTTTGCCGTTCGCCGTTGAACTTGGCAGATATCGTGGCCCTTGCTTGGCCATGGGGGCGTATTGCAACCACAATGCCTAAAAACTCTTTAATTGACCCGGAAAGGCATATGCAAATTCAACGATCAAAGAATCGATCATCTTGGCGATGCTTCAAGCTTCTTGACCGTCTTGGAAGGCTGTGTTGTTGTGTAAGTCGTCAAGACAATGTCTTGGCACACAGCCTGATGTATAACAACAGGCTGGAACAATATACAATAACAGAGACGTACATAGGACGTTAAAACTTCCCAGACTAGAGAACCAACATTCGTTGTTCTAACGAAAGCCGTCGAAACTAATATATTTGACAAAGAAAACAGTCAGCAATCAGAGAGCGCAAAAAGTTGTTGGTATGAATTCAGGGTGAAGAGAGATAATTAATAGAAGTAGAGAATAAACGACTGGGACATAACAATGTGTCACCACGTAACATATAAAGAGACGACATGAAAATAATTCCATAAGATTTGCATCGTTCCATAGACCAGTAACTCGGATTGGTATCTCGGCCTTTCTGTTGACTCCGGTGAACCTTTTCAACTGAGATCGAGACCTTCCGCATAAGACGGCATCGTGGCCGTTCCTTGGCCCCTGTCTTCCTTGCAACCGGATGACGGCGTGTCCGTTGGTTTGATATGAAGTAGGGGAGAAAAGAGAGATAATATGCGTAAAAATATAAATATAAATTTGAAAATAAATTCGATATGATATAATAGCCGTATTATCACTTCTCTTAGGAAAGCAAGGCAAGAAGATAGTCAGCTGCAAAGTCATAGTCGCAAAAGACGGCAAGATCCATAAAAAAAAACAAGAAACACAAACACCCATAGGGTCAGGTGTGACCAGATCAGGCACGGCCCGCCGACAGCCCTGTCGTTGTTTCGGGCGACACATACTCCGCACGCCGTCACGAACCAAAACAATGCCGACTTCACGACATCACTTGAGGACGTCAGAAATTGTAGGAGAATGGTGCTTTATTCAATTTTCTTAAAATCTTAAGAAATGGAAATTAGTGCATATAGAGTTTGCTCTAGTTTTAATTATTGATTTATTGTCACAATATGCTGCTGTTTGGGCTTCACGATAGAGGTGCCACCTTCAAATTCATGAGATATGCGCTCCAAACGCGCGCGTGCGACTCTTAGACAAAAAAAGAAGAGGCCGGGTCCGTACACGAGAGGCTTCGTGTATGACTAAACTATAAAATCCTTCTCTTTTCGTGCTTCGTCTTCGTATAGGAAAGGGGAGTGAGAGTATAGAATGGGATACGATACGAGATCGGGCGGGTCATCAGTTAGTAAGGGGGGTGGTTCCTGACGGAGTACGGAGTAAGTTAGAGTCGAACAAGTACTCCGTACGACGTAGACGGTGGACGTATGTGCGTCCCTGAAACGAGACATACAGGGTACGAGAGTACATCGTATCGAGGTAGGTGGCATGGAATGTGTGTGATTTTACTTTATTTATTTATTTTATTTTCACATAAATTGTTTATTTGTCTTCTTGGCATTGACAGAAAAGGCGGGTTTCTTCTCAGGGTCCGTCACGACGCCGAACAGCCAATGTCGTCCAACTTTCAACGGTTAGCGTTTTCCTCATGCGCGGCACGTGTAATTGGATCATTGGGGGCCAAACGCCAAACGCCAGGGCAGGTCGAGGCATAAGGCCAAGCCCGCACGGAATAGCATTGCTGAAAAGGGATCTACGTCGTAGCCAGGGAAGGGGGCGAGGGGCTGAAGGCTGAAAAGCGAATTTAAAGTGAGGAAAGGGGTGGTGCTTGTTGATTAAACAGAGTTTAAACGACCCCCGAACACGACTAATCACCAAACGCAAAAAGTCGCCCTGCATCCGCCGTAACGAAGAGTCAGGGGTCACGACACGAGCGTCCACGGTGTCCACGATCTCATGTAGGGCCGACAGGCCCAAGCGTTCACCTCATTTTGTTTTGTTTTGTTTAGTTCAATTTTGTGTTTTTTTAGAGGTTCAGAATGGCGCCTGCGTCTGGCGGCAAGTTCCATGCGGAATCAAAGGCATCCCCGACGCACGCGAGCGCCAAACCAGAAACGCGGCATCTCAACCAAAAAGAGAAAAAAACAAGGCTTCGAGCGGATGGAGTGTGCCGTTTTTTTGATAATGTTACCATTTTTTGCTTCCTTTTTTGTTTCCAATTTTTTTTTCCATTTTTTCTTCCACGATCTCGATGTACTTCCAACACTGCGTCAGACATCGTGCAACCTCGTCTCTTCTCCCGTCGCGGAACTCTTGTCGTGTTGGGCCACAATGCAAGCGACCGTTCGATGACGACTTTGTGTGGCACAGCTAGCAACTTGCCTTTCAGCGTGCCTTCACATCGTACCTTTTCATACCATTTTTATTTTTATTTTTTACCTCATGTCCCCGAGATACCCCGGCGCCCGATGGCAGAGCCGCATGGAGGGGCGTGTAAATGGACAAGCACGTCGTACAGTGAGACGAGAATGGCGACGGAAGGGGCTCTCGACTGCTGCTATCAGACTTAAGCTTTCAAAGTCGAATCACGATCTCTTCACCCATCAAAAACGTGACCTTGACCCGGGGAGACGTCATCAATGGAGGTCCCCATTAGGAACTGAATCCGAGGATTCGTTCAATGTCCTGTAGAGCAGTCTATTAGACTCGCCGTCATTGGCTCTGTTTTGCGTCAAACGAGGAGAGGCCGCTCCGGGGCTACAAGTATAACAACTGAGAAGGTGCATCTCCGCCTTTGGTTTGAGATTCTTCAATTGCCCAACTCTGTTGAAGGACAGCCAGAAAGATGCCGGAACAGAAGTGGTGTGGACGACCCAATGGAATGGCTACAACAGGAAGATAGGGAGGAATGAAAGTGAGAAAGACAATAAAGAATAACAACGCTGGTAAAACAAATAGAGGAGAAAAAGGCGATACCGACAGAACAGAACAAGGGTCCTGCGAAGGTGGAGGGGGCGTGGGCGTTGAATCGAGTTCTGTTGCCCGGCTCTAAACTTACCCTGTCTGACCTAGCGGAGACCACAGGTTTGTGAGGAAAGGGAGAAAGGGAGAAATAGTGAAAAAAAAGAAAAAATAAGAGAGGAGACGAAAAGAGGGGTGTGAAGCCTTCTGGGGAAGGCCCCGAAGGAATGAGAGGAAGGGATGAGAGGAAGGGAAGAGAGGATTGTGGCCAGTAGAGTGGCAAAGGAAAAAGGAAGAGACTGGAGAGCAAAGTAAGAGAACGTGGAAAAGCGTGAAATGTCAGAAATGTAAGAATTTACAACATGAAAATAAAGGAAACGGTCGAGATGCCAAAAAAAAAAAATGAGACGAGCAGGGGGGTTGAGGAAAAACAGTCCATTCGAGCCGTGTTATGGTGGGAAACACAACAAAAGGCCCGAGGGGGGGGAGTGGGCTGTTCGAATGAAAAGGTACAGAATAAACGAATGGCTGCATTGAAAATTGCGTGAGTTGCGTGCCAACTAACTGCTTGGCTGCGTTGCAGAAACGACGAAAGGGATGCCGTTGATCGAGCCTTGCCTGAAAGGAGAGCACCAGAAAGAGAACAAAGGGACAGACATCGGAGAGCCAGCCCGACGGCCGTTCTGGGGGGGCAGGCAAGAAGCGAGAGGCTGCATTTTCTTTCATCTTCCAACCCAGCGAGTTGTCAACCTCCCTTTGGTTCTTAACTCTTGCCGTCCTTTTTTATTTTCTTTCATCTTGTCATTTTCTCTCCCTTGGCCAACGCAACGGCAACACACGAACCAGGGTGACGGAGAGAGGCCAACAACTGTGCCGTTGGTGAGAGAACACGGGTTTTTCAGAGTGAGAGCAAAGACGGCCAAAACCAGTGAATTCACAGTGGAATTGAATCCTGCTGCAACCCAGCGAGGCCCGAACGACCCGGACGACCCAGAATGGAGGCAAGTGTGCCCGCTTGGGACAAGAACAAACTAGAACAAAGCTGCGATCGACCCCAAGACAGTCAAGACTGGTTCTCCTTTTGGGAGAGGGAGCGGACCATACGAAAGTTCCCATTCCCATTGCAACGATGCTTGTCCTGACCCACGTACGACGTATTACAGTCTCATTGAACGGCTCCGCGCTGAAAGGGCTGGCCGTCTTAGTTCTGCCGCTGCCCGATGGGGACGCATGGGGGAGGTCGACATGGAAGTAAAGGCCAAGGTCAGAATGATAAAGCGATCAAAGAAAGGAGGCAGGGAGGCAGAATCGCAGTTGCTATCTCGGAATCTGATCCCGTGTTGTGAAACGGGGGTTTTCCCCCTTCCTTTTTCGTTTACTGGAATTCTCTCCGAGTGATGTCAACCCGCCCGCTCCTGCCTCCCCTCGATTAGTATGCCTTCCTAATCTGGCACCGCAGCCCTGTGTGTGTTGTGTTGCCATTCGAATGGGCGGCCGGAGGGGCAAGTGATACCACCCTGGCGGGCTACCCTCCCCCCAAGGCTGTGTGTGCCATGCTGCTTCGAAGCTCCGCGAAGGATCACAAAGCGGGGCTGTGAGCTCGGCAAACGCTGGAACATGGCCAGGGTCCCTGTCCAGTCCTCTGCCCCGTCGTCTGGGACCTACGCCGACGCCCGGCGGCTGCCCTCCGGCCTCGAAAGGAGAGTGTGCGACTTTGATTGTCTGTGTGGTATTCCGTATCTGTTCTCGGATTGTGGCCTGACCGTGGCGTTTGCTATTGTTCTTTTGCGCGCTTCTCGGCTGTGCGCTTCGTTTGCACACATAGCAGTTTGTGGATGTTGCGGGCAAGAGCAACACAACAGTCAACAACAAACAATCGACATTCTCGCACCTGCCCGTTCTATCGCCTCCTCCTGTGGCCCTCCTTGCCTACTTCCCTACTTCCGGATCGCCATGGGCGGCCGTCCCTGCCCGCCCGGTCTTGCCCCCGTCTCGCTGCGCTTTGGCCTTCCCACGTGTCGCGCCTTCCCAAAGAAATGGGAGGCAAAGGAAGCCCTGGCCAAGGAGGCAAGCAAGGCAAACGAAGTGAGAAATAAGAAAGGGAAAAATAGACGGATGGATAGCAACGAGAGAGTGTCTCAACAACACCCAACAGCGCACCCTCCTTCACCTTCTTCCCCCTCTCTTGGCGGCCAGACTAGCTGATTATCAGGACTGAACGAATGGGCGAAAGGGGCAAAAATCACAGACCTGGGATAGCTTCTACCATGGCCCAATGAAGAGGAGTTGGTTTATCTCGACAATGGTCTGGTCGTCTTGCGGTTCCTGCAGCCACAATCACATCAATCCAACATCCAATATCCACATCCAACATCCAACATCCAACACCCGAGCCATACCTTCGGATTGACCTCGTTTTTCCCTTGAAGAGATGCTCCGAGGGAGAGGAAAGCTAGTGATAGAAGGCTGGGCCCTAGGGACGAAGGTTGGAGTCTGAATCTGTTGGAAAAGGAGACAACAAGAAGACGAGAGGAGAAGAACAAAAAGAAGCAAACCACGTCTAGGATCGTTGCTCCCTATTTTTTTTTCTGATGTCGTCTGCCTCGCTTTGCCTACTCCTCGTCATTTTGCCCACTTGCTTCTTGTTTGGTCTCGTTGGCGTGATCCCCGGTACCCAATGGCGCCAAGTGAGGGGAACACGACCCCCATCATGGCTTTCCTGGTGGTGGTGTTGGCGCGGCTGTTAGTGCCGCCCTGGGAGCGTGTCTGTTGGTTGCCAACCGAATCGCCAGTGCGCTCGTGGCTATTTGGGCAAGAACAGAGACTATCGAAAGGGGGTGGCCAATTCTTATGATCTTTTTATTTTTATTTTTATTTTACTTCTGGATTTTCTGGATTTTATGAATTTCATGGATTCATAAATTCACAGATACATAGATTCACAGATTCATGGACGTGGTGTCCGCAGCACCTGGAGTCGATGCAGCTCTGAAAAGCCACACGGATTTACAGCCGTAACGATGTCTTACACCTCCACCTGCATTGGCATCCCTCGCATCCGTTTTTTGTCCCCCGGTAGTCAACCCACGCGCTGAAGAGTAAAATGGGAGGATGGAGGATACCAAGACACGAGGGCGACGCAAGGAGATCGAATGGGGAGCCGCAAGGGTTCAGACGCCACACCTACAATGTTTTCGACAACGACGTCAACGTGCATGTAAAGAGGGGGAAGACAAGAAGAAAGAAAAAGATCGACATGGTCTGGAACTCGAGGGGCGTCGCCTGCCCAGGCAAAAAGGCAAACGACTAACATCGTTCGCCCAGGTGTCAAAAAGAGGTGATGGTGCCCTCCCTCTCGTCTCGATCGGCGTCGAGCCAAAAGATAGTGATATGGGAGACGAAAGAACTGATTGTCACCAAAAAAAGGGTCACAAGATGTCTGTCTCTGTCGACTCGTCCGCCGTGGCCATGCCCCCTCTGGTTAAGTTGAGGGGATCAGGAGCTAGTCACAGAGCTCTAAGCGGACTAGATGGCTAGAGCTGTGCGGAAGGAGCTTTGACTCGAAGAGAATAAAGAAAGTCAAACAAAAGAGCTGTGCGAGCTGTTTCCCCCTTGCGTCTAGCTTTAGTGTGATAGAGCTCTTTCAGTTTTTTTTTTAGTTTTTTTCTAACTGTGATTGTGATTGTGTAAATAGAGTGCTCTCGATGGAGAATCCAGAGGAGAAAGGAAAGACGAACTCTTCATTCGACTATCATTGTAGTACGTCATACAAAGGGAGACGAGGAGACAGTTGTTGATGCCTAGTCTTTATCGGTCGTATAGATACAAGTTCTTAACTTTTGACTGAGCAGATTAGAGTCACATGAAATGGTAAGAAAGGTGTGCTTTGTGGCCAAGAAACTTTGTACCTGCAACAGTTTACTTGGCTCTTGGAAACCGCCTGGATCTTTTGTGTCCGTCACCCGACCACACACTTGAGTTCATTGAGAGACATCTAAGTGGACAAAAGACGCGCGAAAGAAAGATGTGTCCAGACGGACAGTTTTAAGCAAAATATGTTCAGATTGAGAACGGTCTCTAGGCGATGGGGGAAAAGTTGACAACCAGTGTTGAAAGTCGATCACAACCAGCAGATGGGTGTGCTGCATCGACTAATTACATCATTGCAGTTAGGGCATTTGCAATTGCTAGAGTAGAAAAGGAGGCAGACAACGACATGCATCAATAAACAGTGGAGAACGCGACGCCAAGCCAGCCCAAACAACGGGAAACCCGAAGCAAATGCGAACTTTAGCGAGGTTGTGTGAGATGTCCGAAAAAAAAGTACTGAAAAACGACAGGATGCATTGTCAAAAATGACTAACCCAAACCCCGACCTCCGACAGCCACAACGTGAGCGAGGCTCCAATGTGGCCGAGCATGCAGCCAACTTTGCGAGGGGAAGGAAGAGGCATTTAGATCCTTCTCCCTTCTCGTTGTATCCTTACCCGGAACGAAGCCCCGGGGGGCTAAAGATCGCCAGCGTAAATGGTCCTCTCACACTCCCACGAGTTCCGGGTCTCCCTGCAGCACGCCACACTGACAGTTCGCCTTGTTTATGGGGCAACACTCTTGCAGAAAGACTGCATCCCAGGGGCCGACGGCAAAACGGGCAGTCCGACAAACAAGGCCAAGGTGTCATGATCTTTTCACTGTCCTGCCATACGGCCCTACAATGATTATTCTCTTCGTCCCTGTCGATGCAACGCTTTAGGCGTGCAAGGGAGGAATGAATTGGGGGGTACGGTGGCATCGACATAACATCGTCTCTCCTTGTACCCCAACCGGCCAGGTACAGGTACAGGCTTAAAATCAGGGTCGGCTGCAGGCATGGAGGGGGCGTGTGTGCAGACGAAAGAGGCGATACGGCGTAGACTGCAGATGATGACTCGTCGGTACACATCAGAGTATCTCCTTTCATCGACGGCCGCCCCGGCGGATGTATCGGCAAACGCCTTGCTTGTTAGCTAAGGGGAGAGAGCACCAAAGAAAGGTTAGACGAAGACTGGAACGAAAACAAAGGACAATCCATGGGGATGTGTGTGGAGACATCTACGGCAGGCATAGCAGGCAAGGAATGCCATGAACGACAATGCAAGGAGAAAAAGGAGGTTGTGCTAAGCGATTAAGCGATGCAGGGTTTCGGAGTAAGGGTCGCTCGTAGAAGCAAGTAGCAATTGCAATTGTGAAAGGGGGAGTCAACTTTTGTGCGCCCAGTTATGGTCCCTTGTGTGAACTGTTGTGGATATGCTATGTTGGCCCTGTCGGCACCGGCCCTGACCGCCCTCTGGCCCTCGGCCTACTTCCGCAGCCGCGCCAGCCCGGCCTCCGCCTGCTGCATGCCGGTCGCAAACGCCATCGTCTCGCTCATCGCCCTGGCCTCCGTAAACCGCTGTGCCGCCTCCCGCGCGTCGCCCAGCAGCACCGCAATGTCACCCAGGTTGCACAGTGCCACCGCGCACGCCTCGTCGCACTCGGCCGTGCGCGCGTCGCCAGACGTGTCCGTCGCATGCTGGTGCGCGTTGGTCGCCCAGCGCTGTGCGGTCTCGTAATAGGCACGCTGGGCTTCCTCCTTTGTAATCTCAGACTTGCCAGTCGCCGGCTTGTCAATCACGGAGCCGACAAGCGTCTCGAACGGCGGCTGCACTGGATGCTGTGCAAACGAGACAGCCAAGTTGTTCACTAGAATAGCGTTAGCAGGCGTCAAATTAAAAATTAAACCCGGTCTGGGAGAAGGGCAGCACGCACTGATGACTGCACTATGGCACGGGTCGCTGCAGACGCGCAGGGCCTGGAAGAAGAGCGGCAGCGCCAAGTGGAACTGCGACCGGGACTCGTAGCTGTGCCCCAGCGACTCGAGCGCCGCGCCCATCTCGACGGGGCTCATCCACGCGCCCTCGCCGTCCTTGGTGCCGGATGTGGCGCGCCGCTGGAACTCGTGCAGGGCCGTGTCGACCGCCCACACGAGCCGCTCGTGCGCCTTGTCGGCGTTGAGCACATGCTCGTCTGCGTACAGCTCGCCCAGCTTGACGCTGACGCCAATGGCCTTGCGCAGGATCCGCGACCGCCGGCCCCAGACCGTTTCAGTGTCGGCGGAGGCGTCACCACTCTCCTCTGCTTGCTTCGCGGACTTTCCCGTCAGAAGCGGCGGCGGCAGGCGCGGCGACAAGTCGCCGGCACCCGCCCCCTTACCCTTGACGTCCTTCTCGTCCTTCTCCATCAGGTCCACCCACCGCCGGCAGTCTGCCAGCAGCAGCTCCAAGATCTTAATGGCCGCATCGTAACTCTGGATCTGCTCCAGCCACGACGCCAACTGGATCCGGATCCCCAGAACGTCTTCGGAGAACGGGTCCAGCCCCAGCTCGTCGCACTGCTCCAGCGCCAGCCGGTAGTTTTTGAGCGCGCGCTTCGGGTCCGGCGAGTAGTTGCTAAAGTAGAGTGCTCTTCTCAGGTATTTGGCCACGGACGGCGGGTAGCGCGTAAACTGCCGCGAGTTGAAGTAGCTGAAATAAATGCGCGCGACGTAGCCGATCACAAACACGCTGGCCACGAGCACAGCCAGCGCGAGCACGAGCTCCTCCGGGTTCGACCGGTACAGCGTGCGCAGCGTCTGGCCCTGGAACGGCGTAAACAGGCTGCGGAAGCTGCCGCCGAGCGCCCGGAGCAGCAGCCGGAAGATGGGCACGCGGCCCTTTGGTGGTGGGGGTGGGGGCGGCTGTTGCCCCGAGCGGCCGCCGCCTTGGGAGTTTTGGTTGTCGCCGGCCTTGTCGTTGTCGTTCCGGCGTGGCGATGTCGATAGCCGGCGGACTTGGTAGGCCCCAACCGTCAACGACGGCAGCGATATTAACCGCGCTCGTGAGAAGGAGCTTGCGCGGCGGCTTGCAAGAAGCTGCACTTGCACCTGCGCCTGAATGTGGCCATGGCCGTGGACATGGACGTCGACTTGCACGGCTGCCGACGAGGTCAGCTGCTGGCAGGCCAGTGGCCGCAGCGTTGCCGAGAGGGCAAATGGTCCGGCCGTGCGGCACATCGTCCGGTATGCATTCGTCGCTGCCAATGGTCGAGACATGGCTGTGACGGTGTGAGAGTGTGTTGCCCTAAACCGATGTCGAAGCTCCAGGAAACCCGATATGACGTTGTCGGACCTGCAACG
This sequence comes from Sporothrix dimorphospora, assembly GCA_021397985.1. NCBI lineage: Eukaryota > Fungi > Ascomycota > Sordariomycetes > Ophiostomatales > Ophiostomataceae > Sporothrix > Sporothrix dimorphospora. Next base: position 62,080 of record WOUA01000017.1, read on the forward strand.
CTCTCCGGCCCTGTACCTGAGATCTGTCGCACTCTGCGCTGTGATTTGCTGGATTGTCTAGTCACGTGGAGAGGCTGCAAGGATTTTGGTGCACAGTGTTATGTTTTGGCTGTAGAACTAAAGTCATAAGAAGAGGAGATAAAGTCAGCTCGCCATACACCGTCAAATATTTGTATCAGAGTCGCTATGGTCCTAATAGAAATATTATGGTAATATATATAAAAAACGAAGTATCAGATTAACCGAAACGTAAAAAGTGAAGAGCTGAATGCTTCCATGTTCCGTTTGAAGCCGGTTGTGAGTGCGCAAGTTCATTTCACACTGTGTGCAGAGCGGGACTCGCACCAAAATGTTGCCTCAGGCCGTCGACGTACGATCACGTGCAAATTACGAGCTTCGGTTTACCGAGCATGTCATTCGCTGATGCGGCTCACTGAAAGCTCCCCTCCCCCCTCCACACTTTCCCCATAGCAAACCGGCGCTGGCTCCATCGCTCCTGCCCGCTCGTTCGTCCGCTGCGAGGCCCCGAACCCCACCTAACGACCACAGCACAAGCTTGCTGGCCCCGAGGCTGCCATTTTCCCAACGATCGCCCATTGATCGCGAACTTCTGACATCAAGTCAGACTGCAATCTGAGAAACGACAATACACCATCAACTTGACCACCGCCTCAGTACAAGCAGGTACGAATTGAGGAACGAGCACCCCTCCTCGTATTTCCCTTGCAGATGACCGTTGCAGCAGCAAGGGCACGCACTGTTCGCTAGCACCTTGCTTCCCTTGCATGGAGGCAAGATTGACTTCAACCTCATACTAATGACCTAATGTAGAACTTTACCAATCCCCTCTTCACGCCCCTCACCACCGTCAAAATGGCCGGCAAGTTTGAGCCTAAGACGCCCGTCAACCTTCAGCCACCCAAGGACGACCCCATCACCCTGCAAGAGCTGGCCACGGCCAATGGTGAGTCGTTTTCCTTCTGCCAATGTGCTGTCAACAGCCAATTGGCCATGCTGTCCCTTTCACCTGCTAACACTTCTAGGCGTCGATGGCGGCAAGTGTTATGTTGCCATCAAGGTAAGCAAGACAGACGAAGTCGAGCATCCCCCTTGCGTGGCGAGATGAGCACACGCGAGGGATTCTGTGCCATCGTGCCCCATCCTGCCCTGAATATCTTCCCCTGCCCCCTCCCTTCGTGGTCCCTGTTCCTGACATGGTCCTTCCTTCCCCCCGTATTGCAGGGTCTCGTCTACGATGTGACCGGAAACAAGGCGTATCAACCTGGCGGGTCCTACAATGGTGAGTCCCCCCCCCCAGCTACGTGTCAATGGTCGCCCCTAACTCTGTAGTGTTTGCTGGCAAGGATGCGTCGCGGGCGCTCGCCCTGTCTTCCACAAAACCCGAGGACGTCTTGGCCCAGTGGCAGGACCTCGACGACAAGGAAAAGGGCGTGCTCAACGACTGGATCACCTTCTTCTCCAAGCGGTACAACATCGTCGGCAAGATCGTCGGTGCGACGAACCTAGAGTAGGAAAAGAGAGTGGGAGAACAGTAGGCAGTGTCGTTGTTTCTCGCCCTCGTTCGACACTGAGAAGCACAAATAAAGCATTTTCTTTGTCAAATTGACCCCTCGGCCGATTTTATATGGTCCGTCCTCCTTCATCCCCCGTGGTCGTAGGTCACGTCGGACGGCGTCGGGCGTTTAAGAGGCGACAACGGCGCCTCCTTTGTGCTTTGTGTTCCGTGTCCCATATCTCATGTTTTGCATTCTGTGTTTTATGACCATAGTCTTTGTACGTCCCCGTCTTTATTGTCTTCTCTTCTACCTCCTTCTCGGCAGGGTTTCCGGTTCAACGTGCTCCAGCATACATTGAAACAGAGAGAGCAAGAGGGAAGGGAGATACAACGACAAATTATGACACGCAACCCGCTGATAAACAAGGGGAAAGGGGAAAGGAAATTTTTGCACAATGCGGGTGATTTCTGACAGTTGACAGATGACAGCCTCGCGTTACCTGTCATGTTGTCTAACGCGATGGCCGTTTTCGCCTCATCTTTTCGAGATTGCAAGAAGGAAGGAAGACAAGCTCAGAAGCACGGCACTCTAAGGTACCAATATGCATTCGATCATTGTATTGAAGGAGCCAAGTCGCCCAGATCAGTTTTCCTCAACTTCATTTTGTCCTGTGACTGCCGTGTGACAGTGGTTTAATATATACAGAGTAATGAATCTTTCATCATCAGCACTGCACAGATCTTCGGTGATAACGTTCACAACCGAGAGGCAATGAGATAGAATCATAGACGTTGAAATTGCTAAACAAAATATAAAGCTAAAAACTAAGCAATAATGCCCCCGTACGTATAATAATGTGACCAAACGAAGGTAGATAGATAGGTATGCAGTTATGTGAACGGGGGATAAATCAAATTGTGCTCCAGCTATTGTATTGCCATTTTTTGTGTGTTCCTTTTTTGTGCTCAATGTAGACCTAGTTTAGGTCTTTAGAACTGAACTCGATGTAGGGTAAGAAAGAGACACGATACCATTGACATACCTTGCTGTTAATGTCTCTTTAGTAGGAGTTGTATCGAGAGTGCATGTCATAAGACATCGACGACGAAGAAGAAGACGACGTCGACGATAGAGACGCCCGCTGTTTGGAAATGCAGGCCTTGCAGTCGACCTGTTGGTCCCAGACGTTGCGGAGCTTGGGCACGCCAAAGCACTGGTGGTTGAGGTCGTTGCGGGCCAGGTGGCAGTACGACTTGAGCCGCTTCTGCGAGCAGCCACAGTTGAAGAGGTACTCTTCGTATTCACACATTGTGGGGTTGAGGTTGGGGTTGGAACAGAGAGGTGGGATTGTACAGTGGAACTCCTTTTATAAAAATAGGTAGTAATATATGGATAGAAGAAACGTTGAGAAAAATAGTCAACTATGAGAATGTAAAAGAAATAAATGATAAAGGCCGTGATGATAAGCGGGAGGTGGAAGGTAAACACAGAACTTTGAAATGGTGATGGTATTGATGGAGAGTGATACTTGGTAGAAGGAGAGGATCACATCTTGGTCAAGGGAACATGGTCTATTTATCTTCATGTTGAATGGTAGCTTCTCTTGTGATCTTCGTTTCTTCTATGATCCCCCACTTAGTTTCGACTGATATGCCTTCGTTGCCTTATGACTGCGACCTCGGTGCGAGGGATGCTTGGAGGTGCTTCTTTGCCGCCTTGGAGCTCTGTCATATTTCGCATTTCGCCTTATCCAACAGTCTTTGCTGCAATGGACAGTCAGGTGCATCGGCCGTGACGACAAGAGAGACGCGTGTAAGCGAGGCCTGTTTGGCCTTCTGTCTTCTCTGTTTTCGAGACTTATTTCTTTCTCGTAAAAGATAACAGGAGATGAGATCGGCCTGTTGCCGCCGTGCTAGGGGGTGAAAATGGGCGTGGACAAGGACGTGTTGGTTCGAACGCGTTGTGGCCGCGAAGAACGAGCGAGAGACCGAGAAACAGAGAAGGAGAAAAGAATGGAAAATAAAAGACAAAGCCTGAAAAGAAAAAGTGACAGATCACATCCCTTTTGTTCTCGTTTTCCTTGGTGGTTCCTCTTGTTGACCCCCGTCGCTTCTTTTCTTCTTTTCTTGTTTGCCCACTCACTTGTATGTCCCCGGAGTTCTTCCTATTCTCCCCGGTTTTCTTGTGCTATTATGGCAGCACTATGAACAATCATTCAGCCCCTGTCGTCAAGTTACCATGTTTATTTTATTGATTTTCTTTCCTTCGTTAATTCTTCATCCCCTATCTGGCCCCCACATCCCGCATCGTGAACTACCGGCCCGAGTGTAAGCTCCCGTGGTTCTTACCAAAGTAAGCTAGTTTTGGTCAAAGAACATGCGAGGGTACGTAAAAACCGAGAGAACATAATGAGAATAATGACACCGTCATTGGGGCTGAGAACCAGGTTGTCAAGTTGCAGGGGGGAAGCGGACGGACGGACCCCTCGCTCCCCGTGTCCGAATGCAGTTGGAACGGCCCTGCCTCTCACTCGAGCATGGACAAGTGGATGAACGTCTCGTGGAGTCTTTTGGGGCCACTTTGCTCCGGACATTGTATCTGTACGTCGCTTGTACAAGTGTGCAATAGATGAAACGAAGATGTCACTGTGTTGCCAAAGAACACTGCAAGTCGGCCATCCTCGCAATTTCTTGCATCTGGAGAGGCTCTTTGTGATCGTTTGGAGGGCCACCGTCCCTTACTTTCTAATAAACGTTGGGCGTTACAGTTACACTTGAAGGGAACACTGACAGATGAGGTCCAATCTACCTGCTACCTTGTCATGTGCTATGTACTCGGTCTACACCCTCATTATCATACTGTCTGTCTTTGTTTTATCGAATAATACTTTCATAGCTTTCTTCGCTACCCAGGCAAATACGAGGTATAAAAGAACAATAATCAAATAAAAATGGAGAGCAGAGTGAAAAATGCCGAAGAGATACTTCATGGCCAGAACAGTGACTAGACGAAAAAGAAAAGAAAGTTGCAGACCTGGCCCGTTTGACGTCTGACGTGCGTCGACGCTATCCAACAGAGCAGGGAGGGGAAGGCCGAGAAAAAAGCAAAAGAGGGACATGAGACGTAGAGAGAGGGAGAGAGCAATCCAGACTTCTCCTGGTTCCAGCACAGTTCTTTCAGTTTTAATCTAATTGCAGGGAGATGACTGTTGAGTGACCACAAGGCACTCTAGACCCGGCTCGGTGCATGTGAGACCTGACAAAAACACCAACGATCTCTCTTACCATCCGTCAACCTGCTACCGATCGCTGGTTCGCCCAAGCAGGCCTCTCTGCTTATTTATCCAGAACCAAGATTGCAACTACCTTACCACTGCGGGATGCTACTGAGACCCCAACCAAGATTCGTTTTCCCAGATTGCCTTTGAGATTGAAAGTAGCATATTCCGGAGAGTAGAATAAAATAGGCTACCATTACTACATAGAGGACACATGGAAAGTGTGGACCTGGGAACAAGACGACATTCAAAGTGGAATTCACGGTTGCAACCCATGGCCAGGTATTCGATGCCACTTGACCTGTTCGTAAACAAAGCTCAAAATAAATCGGAAAAAAAAGAAAGCCAGTACTGCTAGGCATGCATTTTCGTTTGTCTGTTTTCAGCTTCATGTACCCTTGCTGCATCTGCGTGGGGGGCCCACAAGACCAACGAAGCAAAGCAGCGTGTCATTAGCTCTTGCATCCCTTTCTTCACTTTGCCTCCTCTGACTTCTGTCATACTTCTGTCATACTTCTGTCATTTTTCGTTCCTCTCCTTTAGTCCTCAGTCATTGTTTTATTATATTTTCTCGTCTTTCAGCCCTTGCCGAGATCCGTATTTTGACACCTTGTGCTTGCAAATTTGAATTTCTTTTCCCACGCTCATGCACGAGAGAGAGGGAAAAAAAAATACATCACGGATACATGCAGCAAAGAACAACAATACCAACAGACAAACAATATCCTGGCGCCTACAGTGTTCGTCGCCCCTCCCCTGTCTCTTTGGTTTCCTGTTGGATGTCGTGTCTTTCTGTATGAACGTAAGACGCCTCCATATGGGATGGCTGCAACGTGCGGCGGGGATAATTCCGTGGACGTGGGTGTGGACATGACGAGGGGCGAGTGTGTGTATGGGGATGTTGTGGGTGTGAGAATGGACTGCCTTCATTTTCTTTCATATTTCTTTTTTTTTCGTGGGATATTTTTCTTCAACAGAAAGCTCAAGACGGATGGCCATGCAAGCTGTAACCGAGATGAAAGTTGACAGGCTCGTTATCAAAACAGACTCTCGACAAGGATCGTCACGAGAGTCGACATCGACGCAAGCGCGTCAGACATATTTTCCCCCCTTTGCTCTTCCCAAATTTTTAAAATTTCTTTGATTTTATATTTGTTAAACAAAAACAGACAACTACTCCGAGAGTCTCAATTCCAGACAGCCAAGCAAATGACACATTGATTTTTGTCCAAGTCTGAACGTGAGCAGCGCGTATCTCTCTCCTTTCGTCTCATCCATGTGCACTTCTTGGCGACCGAGGCCAGCCATGCACTGCCTGGATGCCTGTGCCTATTACGCCCTTGCACCTGCAGCACCTTTTCTGGCTTGGCCTTTTCCTGCCTGTCTCGTCCACTCGCATCCCGTTCTGTGGGCTGGCTGATTTATTGTTGGCTAGCAGGCGGGCTGCACTGAGAGGGAAGGAGGCGTAGTGCGGTGAGACCAAGTTTGACTGCCCGAATTGGGCGCCGCCGGGCCTGGCCGTGGTGGTTGTGAGGGAGACATCCTACTGGATGGATATGCCTTGCGTGCGGATTGCAAACCCTTGTCCGCTTTCTTGCATGCATTTCGCATTTTAAGTTGTTATTTCTTTTGTTTTTGCCAAAAGAAATCATGCAATTGCTGTTTTTTTTTCGAGTGAAGCTTTATTTTTGATGTTTTCTTTCAACAAAACAAATTCAAATAATATGACTATCGATTTCTCGCCCTGACCATGAACCATGGTCTTTTTGTCCTTTCTCTGATATATGAGATGGTCAAGTTATTTCTCGTCCCTTTTTTGTACCTTGCATTCCTCTTCTTTTTCTCCTTCTTTTTATTTTTATTTTCTTTTATTTTCTTCTTTTTGTTCTCTTCGTCCCACCTCTCAAAACTAGTCCTATGTTATTCAAAAATCCATATAACAGGTATTTTCTTTGTTTTCTTTTTAGGCCTAAAAATAAATCGGAGGGAGCGAATAGTTGCTAAATGTCATGTGCAATAAGAGATAAAAATAAGAAAAATAGAATAAAATAGATAGAAGATAACATAGACGTTGATTTTCGTCCCCTTAATCAGATACTTTGAATTTATTTTTAAGAGAGCACTTTTTAAAAAAAAATAAATAGATACACCCACGACGTAAGGACTCATCTTAAACTTTGCGAACCTCTTCAAACCATGTTTTGTCACCGCCATTTTGGACTGTCCCGAAGAGCATAATATGAGCAGAAATATCACACATTTTGCCGCGCCGCAGCAGATATTTTCAGCCTTTAGAATTACGAAGCCTTTGTGCTTCTGAAAACGCGATTTCTTTGAATGCACTTTTGAGTTCGTGATCACGATTTCTCTCCTTTCATTTGCCGTGCATTTCTCTTTCACGCCGAAACTGATTTGCTGTCAAAATGCAATACTCTTAACTGCATACTTTTTGTACGAGGCGCAGCAATCCCTCGTCCCTTCCCTCAACTGCAAAGGTTCCTGCCGTTCCTTGCAATAGGCTCACAGGGCTCTGCGCGCATCTCGTCATCGCTCCTGCCCATGCCTATGTCCTACCCGTGCCTGCCCTTTCCTTCTTTTGCCCGTCCCGCCGCCCTGCCTGGGCGCTAGCCAATCCCCTGCCAGCCTCACCCACCACCACGGCCCCAAAGGCCGCACAGGGCGTTTTGCCACCACGAGTAAGGCACGAAAAGAGCCCTTGCGAAAGCGACGGCCCCGCTTCTTGTGACCGTCGCCTGCTGCATTTGGGTAATCTCAGCCTCATCCCGTTTGGCAGTCGCGACCCAGCCGAAATCTAAACAAAAGAGTCGGCCCCCTCCCCTTTCCCACCTTCTCCCACACCCACTGGTCGTGAACCTCGTGCTTTCGCTACACCTCCCTCTGGACATATTCGTCTTCAGCCTCACGCTCTTCTCGCGACGCGGCTTCGTTTCTCCATCGACTCTTGACCTGGCTGGGAGCTGCGCCTCGCCGCGGTATCCTGGCCCCGTTCTCTTCGGTTTCTCACTCACCGCTCTTCTTTTCTTCGGAATCGCCAGCGCCGCGACAGTGAGGGTCGCCGGGTTGATTGCCCGGCCTTCCCTCCGTGCTGAGAAATTTTTGGTCGACGCGGCGCCGGCCGCTCGTTTGCCCCCGGTCGCCGGCTTTTCTGACGGCCGAGGCTACTGGTGGTGCCTTGTTGCCGACCGATCTTTTGGTTTTCGGGTTTCGAAGTTGATCGCATCGCTTGTCTTTTTTGCCTTACTTTTTGGTTTCTGGGAGTCGCATTGATTCCCGTCTTCGCTTTGAATTGACGACAGCCTGCCGACGAACGGATGCCGCTTTGGAGAACAGAGGCACGCTTTTCGCTGACGCGCAGGCACCGGACGCTGGATCATTGAGAAGGCAATCAGCCACGCCAGAACTATCATGGATCGGCTTTCGTCTCGAGAAGGAGGCCATGGCGATATGATGGTAGGAACTTTCCCATCCCCTCCATTCTGTTCATTCCTGTTTATGTCTTTGTTTTTATTGTGCTTTTCGCTGCCAAAGGTGACCAAGGTGACCAAAATACCTTGCACATGTTCTGACAGTTTATATTCACCAGCCCCCGCCCTATGTCCACTTCAACCAGGCGATGGTGGACTTTTTTAACTCGGATGATGCCCCAGTCAGCGTCAAGTTGCAACGGCAACTTATGAATGGCACCTCGTCGGCTTCGCCGCATCAGAAACACGCCGCAGGGCCGGCATCCGAGTTCGGGGCCACGCCCGACTCCGCCTATGGGACCAACAGTGTGCGTGGCAAGCCGAGCACCGGCCGGCGCTCTCTCTATAACGGCTCAAATGCCTCGTTAATGAGCACTGTGGCCCGTTTGGACGTTGGTGCCATTCAACTCGATACACAGTCCGAAGCCTCGCAGCCTCGTTCGGAATATGTCATGCCCGTTACTGGTGATGCTGGGAAATGGATTCAAAGCAGTGTCCAGGACTATGGCGAAAATATGACGCCTGGCGATCGGTGGGACAGTACCCTCACGGCATTGGACACGGCGGACATGTTCAGTACGCCTGACATCAACAACGATGGCCAGAGTGTCAACGGAGGACCGGATATGATTGAGCTCCACTGTTTTCAAAACGATATGGGCTACAACTGCACCCTGTGCCCTAAGGAACGACGCAAGGAGGCCAAGACGCGATCCGAGATGCTGTACGTGTTTTTTTTGTGTGCTCACTGACAGCCTCCTCGAGTTTGTTTTATTGTTGACTGACACTTTATTTCCCGTGTAGTAAACACCTGCGCACGCACTTCAAGCCATTCAAATGCAATATGGCTGGCTGCAAAATGGCGGTCACTGGGTTTGCAAACGAGGGAGACTTGAAAAGACACCACACGTCCTGCCATAAGGACATCAGGACCCTCTCGGAATTCTTTATGTGCCATCATGGGCCCTGCAAGGAGAAAAAGAAGCCCTGGACACGTTGGGACAACATGAAAAAGCACATTTCCGACGTGCACAGAATTAAGGCTGAAAATCGGGAGAACTATCGCGTGAAGTAAGTGCCAGCCTGGTGTTTGATGTCGCCGAATTCGGATAGGGCGCAACGAATGGCTTTTGCTAATATTTTCTCCGCAGAAACAACGGTCCACAAGAGAGCGATCTTGCTGGCATTGGCCTCCCGCCCGAAACGGACCGTGCCAAGTCGCCGGCCCTGGATGCTGACGCCGGCGCGATCGACTTACTCGAGCTGGACCAACTTATGGCCAAGCCATTCCCAAACTTAGCGTGGACCAGCACATCCCCTTCAGGATCGTTGTCTTACCCGAGAAAACGCAATTCCGTACCAACCCGGATTATGCCTTCCAACATTCGAAGCGTTCACTCAAATACGCCGAGCGAAATCTTCGAGCCTCTAGCAGCACCGCCGCTTAGCCCGCCATCTTCAACCAACACCTTACAACAGATTTCTTCATCGGCTCCTCTTCCCGGGCAGCACAGGCGCAGTGGCTTCCTCTCATCATCCCACCGCCCAATTCTGGCTGCGCACCACCTCGACCAGCGAAGGCTACAGCACAGGATCAGCCCATGGGTGCCTGCTTATCTGCTGCCGGATGGCCACGACGCCCTCCTTGGCCAGCAAGTTTTGTCAAAGTTTCAGCGACCCCGAGCGCCCGCAGAATCAACGAGCCCGAAAAGGGATCTACACCGCCTCTACGCCGACAGCCATGGGTTTGATGCGATCCAACAGATGCAGACAGGCTTCGACCAGTCGGCCCTATTACAGTACCGCCAGGACCCTTGGACACCCGAGAGCTATCTTGCACTGCATGGCAGTCGCAGTGCCAGCAAAGGCGCGTACGCCAGTATCGACAATGACGACACGGAAGATCCTGACCGAGAAATCCATCTTGAAGACGACCTTCCTGAAGCACCGGTCGACACTGGGAACCATTCTGATGGTGATCGCAACGAAGGCGGTGCCGACAGTGCTGATATCGTTGTCGTGCAAGAAAATGATGACGAACAACGGCCACAACATCCGAAGAAGCCACAAAAGGAGTTGCAAGAGCCGGAGAAGTCGCAGGAGTCACAAGAACCACGGGAGCTACAGGAGCCACAAGGGTCGAAGGAGCCTCAGCAGGAGTTGCAGGAGGCACAGGAGCCCGAGAAGGACAAACGGCCACACACAGAGAACTATATTGATCTCACAGAACCCGACGCAAGCAAACTATCAATTGCAACGTCATCCAGCATCACAGCATACGCCGAAGAGATGGTTGTGCTGGATGACATTGCAATTGATAGTTTGTCAGACGACCGCCTTCAAACCGTTTTGAGGAGGCTGAAGAGGCTTGATGACACTGGTGGTCGATTGGAAAGCCTAGGATACCGGCTGGTTGAGGTGCCCGTGACACCAGCCAAACGCAGCGTGCGGTCAGAGCATACGGCTACAAAGGAAGCAGAGCTGTACCCGTGTCCGCAAGATGGATGCTCTGCATCATTTGTCGCCAAGTCTTCCTTGCGGTACGAACTCATAGTCCCTATTACTCTGCTACATCCCTTGTACTAATCACTCGTGGAATTTCTAGGAAACACGAAAAACGGCACGAACGCCCATTCGCATGCACTTTCGGTTGTGTCATGAAGGGCGACGCGAAGGCGTTTGGCAGCAAAAACGATTGGAAGCGGCACGAGGAAGGTCTGCATTTCCAGCTGCCTGTGGCTGGCGAGGAATGGCAATGCGGCGAGATGATCGAGACGGTGGACGAGGGCGTCCGCATCCCTTGCCGCGATCTCTTCAGATCGGCACCCAAATACCTGCAGCACCTCATCAACCAACATGGTCACGAGTCCGACAAGAAAACGCTTCGGGAGAAGACGGTGCGATACAGAGCCGTGCCCACCGACAAATGCAGCTATTGGTGCGGCTTTTGCAAGAAGCACATCCGTGTTACCGCGCGTGCTCCATCGACGGTCTCAATCGCATGCGGTGTTGTCAGTAGCGACAGCAACGGCGATGCCGACGACGGCATTGGCATTGGCAACGTAAAAGGCCCAGCGACAAAACACAAACTGAACCGGGACGGGTACACTCTCTTCTCCGAATTTTTGAGCCAACGGTTCAACCACATCGACAACCACTTTGTGGGTCGTGGTGTGCAGAAAATGAACATTGCGCAGTGGGTTCCCGACAATACACACCGGCCCAAGTCTAAAGTGGTGGACGAGGACATGATTCTTCGGTTAAACCGCCGTAGCTATCACGACGACGACACGGCGCGGCGGAAGCGACACCGCGGAGACGATCGGCTGTCCGCAACGAAGCGGAGCAAGTCGTCGGGACGAAAGGCCACAGCGGAGTTTTACGCGTGGTCATGTGTACGTACTGCCCTGTTCTTGGGGTCCCGTCCGTCTTTGTACGCATCGATTGCTAACCGTTTTTCTATTGCAGTGCCGGTGCGAGAGCTTGAACACGGCCGCCGCGGACGTCATGTGCAACGATTGCCAACACGCCATGTGCGAGAGCTGCGCACGCGAGTAAGATCGCCAGTCGATGCCAGGCGACGCAAGGCGACGCCAATCGACGACAGCAAATGGCAGCCGACGATATTTTTCTATCGCTTTTATCTTTGTTTATATGGAGGAACGAACATTTACTTGGCTGGACACCGAGAGAACGAGACAACGAACAGATACTGATGAACCACGCATGAACACGAAAGATGCTGATATATAGAGGGTGGCAGTACCTGCTTTGTCTGGATACTTCCCTCGCTTTTGCTTTTATCTCTGGCTACATTAGAGGAGGACTTGGGTTACTTTGGCAGTTTTTTCATAGGCGGGTTTTTAGCATCGTGCAGTTTTATACCCTACACCTACAATGTTTATTTTAATTTGACATTTTGTTTTCGCTCCGTCCGAACTTCACCGCCGCATCTCGTTGCTTCAGGTTGCCAACCCGACGTTCAGTGATCCTTTATTCTGGGCCTCATATATCACACGCTTTGTAGATAGAAACCATTGACAGTGGTGTGGCCATATTTGGTTTGGCCATATTTGGTGAGGCTGAAAGACAGCTAGACGGCAGAAAGGGACATAGAAAGGCACGTTAGGTGACGGCTGCTGCTAACGTTGAGGCGCAGTCAGCATGAAAAGTACGACTTGGGGGCCGGACAGCAAAGCAAACAAGGACAGGCAAATGAAGTATCGTGGTCTGATAATGCACTGTTGAAAAGGAGAGAGTACGTCTACTTTATCAAATATGGCCGCAAAATGTAGACTTTTTCGACGTGCATCAGAAAAGGGCGGTCAAGCCACCCGTTCCCTAGACGTATCTACAGCAGCCTATCCGCTTCGAGTGCACGGCGTACGTTTCTCTTTCACAGACCTTCAAGCGTCATCAGACAGACATATGCATATTCCTGACGCGGAGTTTACTTCCAGATGCGTAACCGGGGACACATGAGGATGCAAACCTTCGAAACCCATGGAAGGCAAAGAAGGCATGGAAAGCATAGAAGGCATGGAAGGCACGGAAGCCCTCGAGCCAAGTGATATGCACTACTGGGGTGCCATTATCACTGCCTCCCACCGGGTGAACTGCAGGCAAAGGAAGGGAAAAGGGGAGAAGAAGCTCACCGTCTTTTGCTGCCCTTCCCTGTTCGAGGCCCTTGCAAGTAGACCCGGGCGTAGGATGCGTTTTGTTGTCTGTGTGCTTTCCATGCAAGTCGTGCATATTGATGCAATTTGTTCCTCCGGCCCCCAAGCCGTGGGGGCCAAAAAAAGAGGAAGAGGGCCAGGAATGCAACAAGAAACACAGAACCATAATAGAAATTAATATGGTTCCGCAGGCATCCTTACTCAGAAGAGCACCTTTGCCTCCCCGTTTACATCCGTTTCTCTTCTCTTCTTGCTCCCAGCGCGAATAAGGATCGGCCAAAGAGAAACCCTGTCCAAGGACGAATGGCTGACACGGAACCACCATGAACCAGAGCATACAGGGCGAGACAGTACATCACTCTCGTAGGTCGAGACAGGCCTGTACCTGTGCGAGGTCGGCATGTTTCGTGTCTTTTGTTTTATGCACGTTTAATATTTCATTTCTTTCTCTGTCGTCCCCGACAGGGTCTTGCGGCCTCCCCGTCTCCATCTTCTCCCCCAAACTCTGGTCCTGGAAACCCAACAGCAGCCCCCAACCCACCCTGCCCACCCTCCTATGGCCCATTGATGTACGTTTGGGGGCGTGCCTTTTGGGTTGTGACGGGTAGGTTTTCGGGTTGCGCCCGATTGTTTGTGTTCTTGTTGCTTTTCCCTTTCTTTTTATTGTGCTCCGGGGTAATCGTGCGTCGCCCCCACTTTTCTCGGTGGTCGTAAACTGGCACCTACCTACTGGTGTAGGTTGTCATGACCAATACTGTGTAGTTGTTCTCGTAACAGTGAATACATCGTAGAGTGGACAGTAACTTGGCCCTTGCCACGGAGCCACGGCACTGACTGCTTTGTTTTGACACGTATTGCATATTTGGTGTTGTTTATTGTTTAGTGTTCGTGGTAGGTACGAAAAGTAAAAGCCATAGAAGGCGGTAAGCATTTAAACGATAAATATTGCTCGCCTGTACGGTTTAATACTCGGTAGGCATCTCGCATTTTTTCGTCAAAGTGTAGTGAAGAGAAGCCCATATGTGGGGTGACTGCCAGAAAACCGGGAATACGGAGTAAGCCTCATCACCGCAGATCGTTGACAAAGAACAGGGATTATTTCAGCTCTGAGCGAAACAGAGCGAAAAAATGAGTGAAATGAGTGGAATCAAAAGAAAGAAAACGAAAGAGAAAGGAGGCAAGAAGAAGACGAACGTTGAGTTGACAGTCGCGAAGTGATATTTCGTGTTCTTTGCACAGCATTGTCATGGTACTAAGGAGCAGCCTTCCTACACCCTCTTCCTCGTCCGTATGCATCGAGCAAGGCCATTCTCGCCAATTGATTCTGATAGGTTGAAGGATGAATGAAGGATCGTAAAGAAGAGAAGGATGCCTCGGTTGGTGCTGGGAGTTGCATCGGTCGCCATCTTGTTACCTTCGCGGTCTTCGCCTTCGACTCATACGTCTGGCTGTGCCTCATCAGATCTCAGTTTGATTCCCAAATATTGGAACTCAAAATATCATCTATAAGCATCTGCGACCAACCTCTTTCGTCTTATTTGTTGCGCCCTTGTTTGGCTATTAGTATTATTCACCCCTTTCTTTCTTTCCCCAGCCTCTTACTCTTTTCATCACGATTATTCTTTCCTCTGGTCTTCCGTCCTTTGTTTTTTTCTACTTTGACGCCCGACACCTACAGATTTAGAACGCCCTCTTTCCTGCAACGGTCAGAGGCACCGTACACGCACTGAACCGAAAAAAAAAAACAGAAAGCAGGACGTGACACAAGTTGTGTGATGTGTGGCGCCCGGGCATCCACCCATCGGCATCGGCTCCGAAGATGGTTAGGACGAGGGTCTTGCCTAATATTGGAGATGTTTTTATTTCTCTCGCCTTTTGACCTTTGTTTTGGGAGCTGCACGCTGCATGTCTGCCGAGCCCTATTTTATTTTTAGGACACCCCTCCATTGCTGTCTCTGCCTCTCTCTGCCTCTCTCTTCCTCTTTCCCACCTCCCTTAACCGCCTTCATCCGACGCGCCTCTGCAGCCAAACGAGTCTCTTGCCCCCAGGGGTCTGGCACTGGAGCTGAAGGAAAAAGAAAAGCATATATGCTTTGAAAGGATCAAGACTGTTATTTTTGGCGGCCGTCTACTAAAAGAAAGCTGTGGCGTTTTTTTTCTCTCCTATGTTCCGACCTCGATGTTATTTATGGGTATTGCAATCATAGTCAAACAGTTGCGTGCTGCACGCTCGCTTAAAGACCCAGATGAGCAATCGCAAAAATAGATTCTGCGTTTGCTTGTCGACTTTTATTTCCCTATCATCTGTCATTTTCGAGTGAAGTCTTAAACATCGGGATGACCATGTCAAGATGCCATCCTTCAGCGCCTGGACGCCGTCACATTTGCGTCTGACCTGAAGTGCGTGTCGGGGTAGTTTTTCTACTTTGTTCGCGTTTCGGCAGCGGGTTTCTCACAACGCCCGCTGTTTTTATGGAGAAGACCATTGTTTTACTGGGGATTCTTGGGGTGCTTGGAGAGCCCAGACGAGACAGTAAAGGCCGGGGCGGATGCCGCCAACAATCAACCAAGACAGAAGACTGTTACCACCCGCACGACGCCACAAGAACAGTACTACCTTTGCGCAACCGTTGCGCAACCTTTGCGTAAAAATGAGAAGATGGTGACGTGAGTTCTTTTCCCATTCTCTCTCTCTATCGCCTCTCGCGCGCGCGAGCTGCTTTTCAGCTGAACAAGGATAGGCTGCTGTGCCGCTGGGAGAACACCGAACAGAAAAGTGGTGTGATAAACGTCTCCTCCTAGTGTCTTCAGGCTAATGAAAGTCATGGTACGAATGTCAGCGTGGAAGAAACAGTCAAGATGCAGAATAAAAAGTCTTCTTCGCCTTGTTCGAGTGAGACACTGGCGTTGTGGTTTTCGTCCCCCATGCCCCTGCGTACTGTTTTCTCTTGCTGCTTCCCAGCTTTCCTATCGTTGTCTCCGCTTTAATATTTTCTTTTTCATGTTTTCTTTTTGATCATTCCTTCCTTTCCTTCCCGCGTTCTTTCTCTCGAACGACACATCTGTACAAGTACGTCGTATCCGAAGTAAGTAGTTACTTCGTCGGGCTGAATACAACTACGGAGTAGTACGGAGTACAAATACTCTGCACGAGTTCGCAGCCGCTCTGGACATCCAAACTAGGAAAGATCGTCAAATATGCCCTAATAGTACATGCTGCAGCCACAAGGGATGTCGACAGCGCTGTTCTTTGCTTACCCTGGCAGAATGCCTCCCGTCGGAGAACGTGGCACACGCAGACACATTGAACGAGCACGCTGGGATTTATCATGCTGTTTTCTTTTCTTTTCTCCCCCCCTTTCTGCTGCTTTATTCCCGGAAGCAGCCTCTTCTGTCACTCGCACCTGCCATTACGATTTCTGTATCACCTTCCTAATAACTCTTAGACCCGCCGTGGCTCGTTGTTTCCTGTTTAGGCTGGGAGTACAAATCACGGTGCTCATCTTTCCATCTGTGCCTGTCGACGAAGGAAACTTGACCCGAGTCCGACCTGCCGGAAATGCCAGTTGACTCTCGCAGCACGCGGGATACGCGTATTCAGTGTTACACAGGACACCACCAGCAGTCAACAATGGAGAGAGAGTGTCGAAAACACGAAGCTGACAGCGAACCAAACATGCTGAGCAAACTCATCAGAGCGAGCTTGTACTGGGGTGTCGCTTTCTCGCGTCACCATGACCCTGGTGGACAGTGCGCAGAAGTCCAATGAGATGTTTAGGCCCAGTTTGTCGGTCCAGGGTGCCCTGTACTACACGGATCCTCTTTGGGATAGGGCACTTGTACGAGTTACTTGTTACCGTATGGGCTCCCAGTCTTCCCTGCAAGACACAAAAATAAAAATCAACGAGGAGAAAGAGAAACACAGCATTGAGGGACTTTGGATTTTCGTTTTCTTCCTCTTCCTCTTCCTCGCTGGCTGTGGAGACATTGGGCCAGAGCCATGTGGAAAACCGGAATGAGTGTCGTATCGTGAGGCTCCGCGTGGGTCGAGCGGGGTCTTTGAGACTGAAGTGTCCTGTCTTTCTCGGCCGTCGTTGCAGTGGGAATGTCCCTCGCCCTCTTTATTTTCTCTCGGTAGACACTCTATATCCCCCTTTTTTGCGGCACAGTTTTAGCTCTCGGTGGCAATATATTTGCAACTGGGCTGGTTGTGTGTGTTGTCCACACTACTTGCGCCGCTGAAGGATTCGGTAGGCCGTGCGTGTGCCGCATTGTGTTGCATCACATTGTGCTTGCCTTTCTGTCCTCGCGCAAATGAAGACAGCCGTCGTTTTCATTTTCACTTTCATCTTCATTGATTGCTTCCAATGTACGGAGTACAATGGGTGAAAAGGGGAAACAAAGACGACGAGCGTGTGTATTATTGCCCCCCAAAGATGATGAGTGATAAGCAGACCAAGTTGTAAAGAGTACAGCAGATTCATGTACTCTGTAGACACGCCACGCCACGCTAACTAGGTCGAAAGGCCAGGGAGAACAGGCAAATCCGTGGATCGTTTTACTGGTGTTGATACTGATAATGCTTACTCCGTATGAGTTGCAGCTTTCGTCCCATTGGCTTTGTAAACGATCGTCATATTGAGATGGAGGAGAGACGAAAGGAATAAAGGCACGATAGACGCGACAAGGGGTGGCGGCGACCAAAAATGGAAACGGAAGACAGAAAGTGCATTTCTGTCTTGGAAAAGCGCCAGCACACCTCGTTTTGACCGACATATTTTGTGTATTTCTTTTCTTTCATTTTTTCTTTTCTTTTCTTTTTTTCTTTCATGTGCTGACCGTGCCCCGTATGCAAGCACTTACACTTTGGCGTTTTTCCCTCACCTCCAGAGATCGCCGCCGCGAGACATTCTTGCCACGCGGGAAACTCCACTTGCACAGGCTCGTTTTGGGGCAATGATTACCCCGTCTCACGGATCTGGGGTTATCTGGCGGGCGGTTGCTTTGATGGCAAATGCATCGTATTCGTTCCCGCTAAGGAGGAGACGAAGACGACTTCATCTCACAGGGCTACCTAGCGACGAAGATTCCGCTCCCAAGGTCAGCGCCGCCGACGTATTTCCAGCGAGCAATTCTCCCTCCATGTGTTTCGAAACCTTTCTCGTGAACAGATAGCTACCTGGTCCAAGCTTGCCTGGACGTCCAAGTCCGACACTTGCTGTTGTGGGAAAAAGAGGTGTAATAGTCACGAAGGTCTCATGGTACATACGTACCACGAACAAAATTTTGGCGCTGCTTCGTCACCGCTTTGCAAATTTCTAGCCTTTTCCAATTACGGTCTTGGTTGACTCGGAGCCGAGCAGACGGCCTCCCTTCTCTCGCCTATTTTATCTGCTTATTTATTTATTTATTTACCTTACGACTTCAAAAGAAGAAGCGGAGTGTTAAAAGCGAACTGAAAAAGGTTCGCACGCCCTCCGCTAGCTCCACTCCATGTCCAGGACCAATTGCGCCTGCAGGGTTTTAAGGCGACCGCTAACTGCCTCCTCTCGTATGTTGTACGAGCGGCCGCCTTTCGCGTTGGTGGTCGCCTAGCTTTTAAGCGGTGCCAAAACGGGCAATGCGGCATTGCCTGGAAAACCGGTTTTTGTTCTATGGCCCTGTCATGAAGAGGTCCAAAAAAAAAACGAAAAGAAAAGAAAGCGAAATGAAAACGGAAAGAAAAAGAAAGCAAAAGAAGCAGCAGCAGCAACAGCAACAGCAAAAACGGAGACAATGCGTGTCGACGTGGCAGCGATTCACGCATGTCTGAGATTCTTTGACACACCTGCGTAAAATCTTCTTTGCTCACTTCCCGAATTTGTATTCTCCGACATCACCTCGGGGCTGTACGACGACTAGACAGGTCTAGTCCCTCTTCGCCGGGAATCGGCATGCACGAGCGACTGCGCTATCTGTATGGAAAGACAGATGTTTCGCTTGTCTTTTGCATGTTCATGCTTGTGGCGCCGTCGAGATGCTGGAGACAAAGGATGATGTCTCTCTTGTATCTCTTGTATGTTGTTTGTCGTCTATTGTCACTTTCTCTAGGGCGTTTTTACTCGGCCCTTTCTCAGTTGCCTTGTCGTTCTTTCCCTTTTTTCTTCTTCTTTTTTGTATTTGTCGGACGTACTCGACCCCGGACACTAGTGGTGATACTTTTTTTTCTCTTCGTCGTTATCGTGTGGCAGACAACCTCTGTGTAAACCAACGTTGATCGACGCCCATCAACGGTGCTCGGACTTGTTCAACGGCCGCATTCAACAAGGCGACGTCAAAACGGAGGGCCCAATTGTGTCATCTGATCTTGATAACTATTGCTATCCCAACGCGCTTGAACACGCTAAATGACACTAAAGGACGCTAAAGGACGCTCCAACCCGGCGAAGGCCGCGACGGCGACGGGCCTCAAGCGCTGAATTAGGCTTGTTTACGTAGGCCCTGTTTTTTGTTCAGGGTGTTATCGCGCCTGGAGGGCGGGAGGACGATTCTGTTTTCCGGGATCTGCAGTTTCGGCGGTTTTTAAACAGCTTACTCGTCTACTTATTTATGAGCATTAAGTTTCCCTTACTTGTTCTTCCGTACCCCGTCTGGAGAACGTCAGACGGACGATGCAAACATTGGATGACGTCAAAAATAAATAAAGATTGGATGGGGTTTAAAACGGGCAAATATGGGCCAGGTTCCACAAGGACCACCAGAACGGCGGAACGGATTGACAGGGCCAGGCCTTGTCAAGCTAATGGAGACCAGGCTGAGGCAGGGGACCAAACATTGGCCCTGACGGCAGTCAATTCGACCTTTGCCAAGTCCAATCGACAAGGCCAATGTTGGTAAACCCACAACCCGATCCGCGTGCTCGTGTCTTTCCCCCCTTTATATACTGAGTATGGTTTTGTTAAGTTCTTCTTTGTGTGCCACATACGCCCAATCTTGATGCCCAACGCAACGGTCTTCCAAAGCGGAAACCAAAAAAGACATCGTGACAATGACACGGAAGAGAGGAACACCAAAATGTGGCTAGCAGAGATACGCAACCAACGGAGGCAGCAGGGCTCGACGCGCGTTTCTTCACAGGGCTCGTGGTTTTTTTTTTTGTTACGGGCTCAAGGCCGTTTCCGCTATCCAGCTCTGTAAGTCACCCCCTTGCCCCGGCAATGTTTTATCCGGGTTGTTTTCTTTCTTACATACCGAGCGGGTGTCATCCAGACCGAGGAAGGAAAAGGAAACAAAAACAAGCACCGTTCCCTCCATCATTCGAAGATGCGTCCAAGAGACACACGCGAAAAGAGGTTATAGTGGCATCGCTCCACGTTTGGCGGGTGGCTTGTAAGTACGCCTCCGCTACGATCTTTGGCGTTTGTGCCGGCCAGTGTGGACTGGAAGTGTGGGATTATGAAAAAACACGCACGCATTCGTGACCACGAGTCAAAAGAGGCACTCAAGGACAAGGCGTCGGCAATTCGGGCCCCTTTCGACGACCAGATAAGGCTAGAGAGCAGCAGCCACAGGGCCAGATGCAAATGGCCGCTGAATGGTCACTCTTGGAGTAGGCCACCGCTTCCCCATTCCCCCATATCCGTGCTCTTGCGGTGTGAATAACATTACTGTATTATACAAAAACTCCACCATACTAAATACCACCACGGTCTTGCGGCTCTTAACTGGGAAATCATCATGGAGACGTGAGGGCTGGTTCGCACACAGGGCTCGCAAAGGCCCCTTAACACTCGCAGCCCTTTACGAAGAGAAAGAAACAACGGGCAAAGGCCCTCCCACTTCCTTTCTCTCACGCCTCCTGCCTTTCTGCCCGTTTCCAACATCCCCCCGGTGCCTTCGTCACCCAATTTTTACTCCCTAACATCATGTCCCAGGCCTGTTTCTCCAATTTCTAGGCCTCTCTATCCACTCTACCACTCTAGGAAGACCACTCTCTTTGCCCCCTTATTTATGATCTCCCCCCATCTTTTGTTCACTCTTCTTTCTTCCACAAACTTACATCCCTTCCCTTTATTGTTCTCGGTGAAAAAGACTTGGATGAGTAGTTACATCTTGGTCTTTTACTTTGAACATCTCCGGCTATTCTTCAATCAAGAAGTAGGCATTCACTTACGTCTCTGCGCCACGTTTGACAGCTGCTCATTGTGCTCGCCTCTCCTTTCCTATTGTTCAGCGTCTTCTGATATTCTCGCGTTGTACTTCGGAGTACTGCTTATGCAGTATTCTGGCTTCGTTTGAGACGGCTTCACCATTTTCTGTGTCTAATCGGGCAGGCCCATTCATCTCTGCATTTTGGTCTTCACCATCATCCCGTCTTTTGTTTTTTTCTGCCTTCTCCTGTCGGCAGATCTTGCACTATCTTTGGATTCTGTGGCATCGTTTGTCTGTCCCCGGGCTTTAAAGTCTGGACTCTGGATACGGCATTCATCCGCTTCCAGACTCCAGTGAACCTGGTCTTTGGAAAAGCTGCATCACCATCCCTGCCACAGACCAGCCTCCGGCTCAACTCACCTTGCTGCAACCCTCCTTTTCCCTCAAAACACACTCGATATTCTTCTCGCCCACCCCCTCCCGTTCACCCATCGTCACTTCGCCCACTTTCACCCTCCATCTCACAGTGCAAGCTCTCCCTGTGTCCCCACCCTTGGAGCAGTTCCAGGGTACCAGAGTCTTGCCGCTGCCATCCAACGCCTGCGGCTCTGTTGACAGCCAGCGGAATCAAACAGTGCGCAGTCCCTGCTCCCACGACGTCGACCGCCATCTTGATCTTCGTCTGACCTGGGTCTTGCTATCAACCTCGTCTTCAGTCTCCACGTCAGTTCTCCGCCACGCTCCTCATCGGCGCTTATCTCCTTTCCCCTACATTCGCTCTTTCCTCTTCGAGCTTGTGTTGGTTGTCATTCTTCGAGAACGGAAGAAGCAGAAAAAAAGGTGCAGGACTCATCGCATCCCAGACCAACGTAACAGGAGACAACTCGACCAAAGAACGCGGCTTGCGCGACTCTAAACCCGACCAACTGCAGCGCAATTTCCGCATACTTCGTTTCAAGAAAGAGTTGCATGGAGCGTCCAATGTTGAGCGTCTACTCTTATACCTACACAAGTCGCCCCATTTTTGTTGTTTATCCCACACACCCACGCCTTCCAATTTTGGTACCTTCTGCTCAGCCTTCGCTCTTTTTTCATCCTAAGACAGCCCCCCACAAGCGCCCCTGTCTCCTTCTCGAAAAAACAATAGGTCAGACGTCCACTCCGGCTGCGTCTGTCAAAACAAGCCATCAGCGCCCACCTCTTCGTTAAACCCTTTTCTTCTTCATAAATACCTTCGCCTGCCCCCTTCTCCCCTTTGCCATTCAACAAACATGGCATCCTC
The DNA here is from genome assembly GCA_021397985.1 of Sporothrix dimorphospora. Lineage (NCBI taxonomy): Eukaryota > Fungi > Ascomycota > Sordariomycetes > Ophiostomatales > Ophiostomataceae > Sporothrix > Sporothrix dimorphospora. Next base: position 84,447 of record WOUA01000017.1, read on the forward strand.
GCCCGACAACCCCGACTGCAGTCCCAACTATGGACACGAGTACTTCATGCAGGATGTGAACCAAAATCTACAGGATCCAAACTCTCCTGTAGCCTCAAATTCTGTTCAAACCTACTCTCCCGAGCTTCTGCCACAGATAGACCTCTTGACTGAAGACTTTGGCAGTGGTGAACAGTATCCAGATCAAACGCCAATTGTGAACGGTCTATCAACTGCCACAGACCTGGCCAATCCGTCGGACTCGAGCAGCATGCAGCGGAATCAAGAGGAGGACTTTTGGATTTCGTGGCGTTACGACATCTACGTACACGACGAAACGTTCCCTGCCGGCACGAGATCAATCTACGGCTCAAGCACATCACAGCGTCAAGCAGTCATGGATTCTCTATCCTGGTCACAAGAAGTCGAGCGACAGCAGCAGCAGCAGCAGCAGCAGCAACAACAACAACAACAACAACAACAAGAAGAAGAAGAGCACCGGCCGCAGCCTGTGCGCCCGCAAGGCCTCCTACACTCGTCTCGGTCTGCTCAAGACAGGATCCGAGAATTTGATCAGTACATTGAACAGGACATAGGAGACCTGCAGCCACAGGAACAGCAATTAGCGCAACAACAAGGAGAGAAGGAACTCAATCAGGAGAGGAAGCTCAAGCGGCGAAGCTCACAGATATCCACGCAGGAATCGAACGTCTTCCACCCCTCTCAGAGCCCAACCGCATACCCGCACATGCAGACACCGGCAACAGCACCGGTCACGCCCTTGCGGAACTTCTATGCTCCGTCCGATGTCTACTCAACGGCAGACACGAACACGAATACACATTCGCCTTCATACACCCATAGCAATAATCCGAAAAGGATGTCCGACCTCCGCAGGCGCTTCAGCACGGCACAAAGTGCTAATGATGCCGAGACGGGCGTCACATCCTTGTCCGACAATAAATCTATGGGTGCTAGTGCTGCCAAAGCAGACAAGATCAGTGATGACGCCGAACGTCGCGCCCGCCGGCGGTCTCCATTTCAATTTCCTGAGGACTATGGAATTGGCGACCTCGTTAACAGAGGGAATCACACCAGCCATGCTACTCTCATCACCACGCCGGGAGGCGACCGTGGTGGCGCCGGTGGCTTTGGTGGTGGCTTTGGCGGTGGCTACGGCAGCGGCCACGCTCGCCGTGGTAACCACACAAACACTCAACCCGGCCGGAGTGATGGCATTGGCTTCATGGGCTCGACCGCTCCTACCAGTCCAGGGCTTCTACGGAGCACCGCGAGCAACCCAATGCTCAACGACAGCGATTTCGACCTTGGTAGCATCCACGAGGGCTATGTTGCTAATGGGAGAGGCCGTGCTGGTTTTGTTTCTGGTACCATGGGTCTCCAGACACTCCCGTCGTTTTCACACAGCGACAACGCCAATGACCATGGCAGTTATGACGACGGTGCAGCAGCAGCCAATATGTCGATGACTGGCCATGGTACCAATTCCGCGCCGGGTGCCGACCCGCAAACATACAATCCTCTTCTCATGGGCGATTCCTTCCAGTCGACTATTGTCGACTATGGCGCCGACGATGGCGGTGCCACCGAACATGGTGATAACGAAACCAATGAAAATATTCTCGACAGCAATAACAACGGCGACATTGACGCAGAAGGGGATACAAACTTGCAGCACCACACTCCATGGCCAACCTACACCCATTTCCAGGGTGAACCGGCTGGCAGCCTCAACTCACGCATATTCCGACACGCAGCACCAGACAACGCCTTCATCGATCCAAGATGGGGCAAGTATGGTCTTCACGAGCTTAATCAAAGTTCGAGAAAGCAGAAAATCCACGATCATGGAATGGGATTTGAGGAGTTCACCTCGGTCCCCGACGGAAAAGGGAAGGGAGAAGCTGTGAACACGGTATTCGCAGACCACGAGGAGATGGCCACGCCGCACTCGACATCGGTGTCTCGCCAGTCCTCAATGCGAACCACCGCAGACCCAAACCCACGCCCGTACCCAGTCACCTCTTCCGGTCTCTCCGCGACCACTGATTCCACGACCATTGCCGTCACAGACGCCACCATTGGGGCATCTGGAAAAGCAAAGAGAAGAGAGAGAGCGACCTCCAGGTTGACTGAAAAGCAGCACATCATGCCAAAACTGGCTTCGGCCAACGCATCGGCCTCGTCGACGCAGCAGCAGCAATTGCCCTGCAACCAGTGTCTCCCCACAATCCCACCCGCGACATATGCTACGCAGGGGATGCTTGATAAGCATATCAAGGACAAGCACCCGACCCTCACGTGCCTGTTTTCCTTTGGTGGCTGCACGAAGATGTTCTCCAACGCGAACGAGTGGAGGCGGCACATACTGAGGCAGCACGTGGTGGATGTTTCCTGGAAATGCACGGAGTGCGACCAACGCGACCACTTTTTGCGCCCAGACCTGCTTAAAGAGCACCTCTGGCGCATACACGCACCGGCACACCTCAAAAAAGAGAAAGAGCGACAGAAAGGAAAAAAGATCAAGAAGGACGAAACCGCCACGAAGAGAACATCGGCTAAAAAGGGAAGCATCAGCGGTGGTGACGCAGAGTCAAGCAGTGCTCTTGACCCTGCTGCCTCGTCTTCTTCTTTGGATTCTTCCTCTCGTCTGGCTGCCGAGCTTCAGGCCAAAAAAGACGAATTCGACCAAATTATAAAGGCTTCGCGTGTGCGACGCATCAAGCTTCCAACACGGATGAAGTGCCTCGAATCGGGCTGCAACAACATAGTGTTCGATGACAAGGTAGACAAGAGCAATGTGGATGAGAACAAAGTGAGTGGGAACACAGCCTGGGGCGCGTGCATGAATCACTTTGCTAGTCATGATCCGAAGCCGAGCACAACTTCGGCAATGGCGACAGACGCTGAAGCATCAATGACCGGACATACGGTGTCACCGCCACAAATCCAGTGCACTTACAACGAGGAGACCATGAGCTTTGTTTTGTGGGCAGAGAAAAACAACATCGTTGAGCGAGACCTTCGTGATGAGTGCTGGAAGCTGAGACGGTCGGACGTGCCGTCCCGCGGCAACAATCGAGGGCGGCAGTTGGACAGCAACGCAGGCAGCAACGCGGGCAGCAACGCGGGCAGCAACGCATAAAACAGGCCAAACAGCAAAATCAGCGCTACTCCACCGGTGGTACTGCGGCGGCTGTGACCCTTACCAGCGACGGTGATGTCGACAATATCGGTGTCTACAATGACGAGGCGGATGGCGACAACGAAGAGGACGATGTGGGACAACTACTTCGCGTCTGCTGTTTAGAAAATAGAGCAGCAAATTCTCTTTATGTCCAGCGTTATCTTTTTTTTGTCTTTTTTATCCCCATTCCTTTTTCTATCATCTTTTCTTTCTCGCTTTTCTTATTTTTTTTATTATTTTATTTTTTTATTTTTTTTATTTTCTCTTTCTTTCATCATATCAAATGGAGGAACACTTTTTGCTCGAAAAGGGAACGGACAAAATGGTAGGACTTTTGCTTTTCGGAACTCGGGATTCGGACATAAGTTATTTTTTCCCCTTTGGACAAGTTCCCTGGAGGAACTTTTAAGCAATTGCAGGGCTTTTGTGATGATAACGGATCTGGTTTAACAATATTGGCTATATTTTGGATACTCGGATACTTTTGGGTTGTTATTTTTTATGACTGGGCTTGGATTGTAGGATGTTTGCTTACGAAGTAATGTTTATTTGCGTCTCGTTTTTTTTTTGTCTTGGACGTGTCATCTCGTTCTTATTTTCATCACTTTATTTTCTGCAAATTTTCTTTCTCATATTTGTTTTTTCTCATTTTTCTTCCTTTCTTTTCTATTCTTTCCTTTCCCTTTTTTTACTCTTTTGTTTCTGTGTCTCCTTACTATTGTCGCACAGTGACTCCTTTCCTTGTTGGTGAAAGTTGAGCAACTGGTCTTTTGCTCCTTCCAACTTGGCTTAAGTCGAGCCCACCACGTTATGAAACAACTCTAATTCTACGTTTTTTTTGGGGAATATTTTTTACTTGTGGACCTCCCACTGCTTGGCACTCATAAAGAAGTTGCTGTGATTTACACGTTGGTGTCAAGTACGCCGTAAGTCCGTGCCGGGTCTCACCAGATCCGTTCCGTATTGAGTTCCGTTGATGGAGGCGGAACTAAGCTGCGATGCCCCTAGTGAGCGGCGTTTATTTATCCAGCCCCCTGGAACTTCCTCCGTCACAATGACGCCTTTTGACTCCTTTGGCTCCGCTAGTCAAATCCGGTACCGCGACCCGCAGGGGGGTCTCTTTTTTGCATCTTGTGTCATTCGTTTTTTTTAAGTTCTCGAACGACTGCTCTTGATTTGTCACGAAAAGACTGACAAAGCTTCAGCGACAGAACAACTTCATTTTCTTTTCCTTTCCTTATTTTCTCTCAAACCCGACTTGACTCACAGCTCTGACCCGAGAGCTCAGTCCTCTGTTTCGTGGCAGGATCATCTAGTCGACCAGTCTCTGGAGCCCACGATTGCGCCATCGGATAGCATTTAAGAACATTTAAGAAGCGAGAATCCTCTTCAAGGTCAGCTTCAATTCAGACTCAATTTCAACTTCAACTTCAACTTCATTTCTCGATCATCAGTCACCCGCCCACCTCCACTATGGCTTCCACTTCCACACAGGCCAGCACGCTCGGCGTCAACGGCCTCTTCGCGACGACGGGCCAGGTCGCACTCGTCACAGGCGGCGGCACGGGCATCGGGCTCGTGATGGCGCGGGCAATCGCCGAAGCGGGCGCGGCCAAGGTGTACATTGCCGGACGGCGGCTGGCGGTGCTGCAATCGGCTGCGGCGTCGGTCAACACGGCCTTGTCGAGAGACGTACTGGTGCCGATCGAGCTGGATGTGACATCCAAGGAGAGCCTGGCGGCGGCTGCCGCGGTGGTCGAGAAGGACAGCGGCTTCCTCGACGTGGTGGTGGTCAACGCCGGCGTGCAGGGACCGCAGACGCCGACGCCGGCTGACAACGACACGACGACAACGCTCGCCCAGTGGCGCGAGAAGCAGCTCGAGGTCGACCCGCAAGAGTTCCAGGACACGTTCAAGGTCAACACGACGGCGGTGTGGTTCACGGCGGTGACGTTCCTGAACCTGTTGGACGCCGGCAACCAGCGGCGCAACGACGGCGTGGGCGCCGGCCGCCCCACGTCCCAGGTGATTGTCATCTCCTCCCTGGCCGGGTTCAACCGCAAGGCGCCCGCGGGCTTTGTCTACGGGCAGTCCAAGTCGGCGGCGACGCACGCGGCCAAGCAGCTGGCGGTGCTGCTGCCGCGGTGGGGCATCCGGACGAACGTGATTGCGCCGGGGCCCTTCCCGAGCGAGATGACGACAGCCTTTGTCAGTGCGCTAGGAGCAACGACGGACCAGGCCGTGATCCCGATCGGCAAAGAGCAGGTGCCGCTGGGCCGCATCGGCGACCAGCAGGACATGGCGGGGACGATTCTATACCTGGTGTCGCGGGCGGGTGCCTTTTTGAACGGCAACGTGGTGCTCCTGGACGGCGGTCGTCTCGGCACGTTCCCGGGGATGTATTAAGCAAAGCACGGTCTATTAGGATAGCGTCAAATAAAGATAGTGCATTGGAATTAAAAGAAAGAAAAATTCATTCCCCTGCGCTCCTCCTCCCCTACACTTGACCCTCCGAGTGAACGGTTGTCACCTCGACGCCCCCCACCAGGACCTCCTCGGTCTTGTCCTTATCCTTCTCGACAATGTCGGTGCCGTCGGCCGTCATGTGCAGGACGACACGGTCACCAAACAGCTCGGCAACCTCCTCGAGCGTACGGCCTTTGGTCTCGGGTACGAAAACGTAGATCACAAAGGGCGTCGCCATGGAGCACGCAAACCACACCATGTACATGCGCCAGCCAATTTCGCGAAAGGCGGTGGAGGCGGCCTCGGTGTAGGTGACAGCGCCGACAAAGTAGCTGAAAAAGGCCAGGCCAATGCCCTTGGCGCGGATGACGGTCGGGAAGATCTCGGCCGCGTAGGCGAACTGGGTCGGGTCGATGAAGAAGCCGTAGAACCATTGATAGAAGAAAATAAAAAAGAGGGCGGCGGCGTTGCCGGCGTGGTTGGTGGTGGAATTGTACTTCATCTGGAGGAGGGCCGTGGCGAGCATGCAGAGGCCGGCCGTGGGGAAGCCCCAGACTGAAATGTTAGGGAAATGAATCAACAAGAATGGGAGGACGACAGGACGAGAGGACTCACGCAGCATGGTCCGACGACCGAGACGGTCGACGACAAAGATGGAGCAGATGTTGGGAATCGTGCCGCAGATGATGTAGACTAGCAGTCACGGGGTTAGTTGGAAGCTGTTGAAAAGGACGGTGCGATGAGAGGAGGGTAAAGGAAGGAAGGACAGAGGAAGGACGGAGGAAGGACAGAACAAGGAACGAAGCACGACAAAGGGAAAAGGGAAAGGGAAAAGGCGAGGAATTGAACTGACCTCCATACATCAACAGCGGCATGCGCCCGCTCATGCCCAGGTTCTGATAGATGAGCACCGAGTAGTTTGCAATCCCCAAAATGCCCGACGACTGGCTGGCAAAGAAGAGGAAGAGGACAATAAGACTGCGGCGGCGCCACGACGGCACGCGCACCAACATGTCCCAGTAGCCGGCCGAGTGCTGCTTGTCGTAGGCGACCTGCTGGCTGATTTGCAAAAACTCGGCCAGGGCGACGCGCTGGTCGGCCGGGTCGCGCGGGTCGCGGTGCAGCTTTTGGAGGACGGCCAGGGCCTCTTCGTTGCGACCCGTCCAGCTCAAGTAGCGGGGCGACTCGGGGACGAGCCAGACGACGGCGGCCAGGATCAAGGGGGCGAGCGAGGCGAGGGCGAGCGGCAGACGCCACTGGAGGGTGAGGTTGGCCGCAAACGAGCAGGCGTACGCGATCCAGGCGCAGAAGAGGTACCCGAAAGCAAACCCGCAGGCCGTCAACCCAGAAAGCATGCCGCGTTTGTGGGCGGGCGCGACTTCGGAAATGTACAACGGCACCTGGCAGATGAGGGCGCCCAGACCAATGCCTTCGAGCAGACGAAAGACAATCATCATGGCAATGTTCTGGGAGCCGGCCGTGATGCCCGCGCAGACGGCCGTGACGACCGAGCCCCAGAAGATGGTCTTTTTGCGGCCGAGCCAGTCGCCGAGCCAGCCCTGGAGGATGGAACCAAAGGCACAGCCAAAGGCAAAGAGGCCATTGACGGCGCCGATGATGCTGGCCGTGTAGGCGGAGGTGGCTAGACGGAGGAGGGAAATTAGCAGGTACGTAGGTGGTGGTGTATCGTAAGGGAGGGGGGGCTGGACTCACGGTCTAGATCAAAGAACTCATAGAAGCCATCCAGTCCGATGGACGTCACAAAGACAGAAAAGGCAAATCCATAGGTGTAGGCGCCGACAGCGACGAGGAGGACGATCTAGATGGTCAGCAGAGGGATGATGGTCGGGAGTTCATATATCTGCCAAAACAAACGTACATAAACATTGTACGAAGAAAGGTGGGCCATCTTGATGGCTGGCTGGATTTTGCGTGTGCTTGTAAGTAATACGATCAAATCAAATCGAGTTATGCAGAGGAAGAGATAAGAAAAGGTGAAGAGAAAAACCAGGCGAGGGCTCGGGGCAACTTTATGGGGACGCAAGAGCTGCCCAATTCCAGACTTGATGTCCCATTTACTGTCCTCCTCCTTTTCCAGTCCTTCCTCTCTCCCCTCTTACATGTTCCTTGTAATACCGCACACATCCTATCATACGGTATGCAGTACCAAATCGACACTCCTGGATGTGTACAGCACAACACAACACAGCATGAAAATACCGTCCAACTGTTTACAGCCGGCCTCTGTCCACCTCGTTTTGCCTCCCTTCCTTCACGTCCACGGACTGTTTAGCCCACCCCGGCCCGATGGCCGTCCTGATCGCCTTAGACCATGCCCTGCACGTCTTAGTCTCTTGCTTCCCCGCTGGGAATTTCATCTGGAAACAGACGACGCTAGGCACTACACCAGGTGGCTCGGGTCTTCCGTCTGGTGTGCTTCGAGATGCTATCAAAACGCATTCCCTTTCTTTTTGCTTCCCCTCTCTCCTTTCCAGTCTCGGAAACGAACTCGCTGTCAAACAGAATGTAATACTGAATATTGGATAACCGCCTCGCTGTTCGGCGATCGTTCGGAGAGAATGTCATGTCTTGTTTTGAAGTCCCGGGTGAGGCTGTCTCCCGCAATCTCGGCATGTTAGTCGTGTTAGTCGTGTTAGTGTTCGTCGTGTTAGTCTGTTGGTCGCGTCCATCACGCTTCGGCCCCTTCTCCGCGCCGTCAGGGGAAAATGTTCTCCGCAGGAACGATCACCAATGAAAAAAAGGGAAACACTTTACGAGAAGGAATAAAAATAAGAGAATAAAATAAATCATACCCTAAAGCAAAAGACAGAAAAGGACAAAAACACATGTAATGTTGATTTGAACAGCCCTCCCTTAGGCTATTGTCTATCCCCAGTCAACGTCACTGTCATCTCACATCGTCACATCGTCACGACTGCCATCCCTGCCCACTTTGTCTTTTGTCCCGTCATCCACCTCTCTCCATACGATCATCTCCCATACTTGCAGTCGTCATGTCCCTCCCCATCAACACGGTCCGCCACGACTGCGGGCCGCGCAACGCCGAGGGCCTCGCCGACGAGTGGGTGCAGCTCGAGAAGCAGCTCGGCTTCCGGCCGGCCGTCAACCTCGAGGGCACCGTCGAGCAGCAGCGTCAGGTGCTGGAGGACGGCTGTGCGGCGAGGGACAAAATATCTCTGACCAAGGAGCTGCTGGACGAGGTGACTGCCAGCGACACGACCGTCCCAAGCAAGGATGGATACGCAGTCCCTGTGCGCATCTACAAACCGGTGTCCTCGTCTTCGTCTCCCTCGCCCTCCGGGCTCGCGTGCGCCGTCTACATCCACGGCGGCGGCTGGACGCTCGGCAGCGTGCAAGCCGACGACCTCTTTGCGCGCATGCTCGCCCGTGACGCCGGCCACGTCGTTGTCAGCATCGACTACCGCCGCGCGCCCGAGCATGCACACCCAACGGCCAGCGACGATTGTTTGTCCGTCTTCCTGTGGACCGTCGCTCACGTCGCCGACCTCGGGGTCGACCGCAGCAAGATCTATCTCACGGGCAACTCGGCCGGTGGCCATCTCTCGGCCGTGACGGCCCTGCGCGTGGTCAACGAGTCGGACGTCCCCGACGCGCTGGCCGCCCAGATCCTGCGCATCCCGCTCACCTGCCACCCCTCTGTCTTTCCCGGCACGCTCCCAGTCCGCACCACCGTCCCCGTCTACAACGACCACGCTGCTGCCAGCATGTTCTCACAGTATGCCCCTCACAAAAAGGACTGGACGACACCGCTTGTGTCCCCTCTTTTGGCCAGCAACGATCTCTTGCGCAAACTGCCACCGACCTACATTGACGCCTGCAGCGAAGACCCGCTATACGACGGCGGCGTGGCGTATGCGCAGCGGCTCGAAAACGTGGGCGTGCCCGTCAAACTATTTGTCCTGGAGGGCATGCCGCACGGATCGTACTGCCTTTTCCCGGAGCTACCATCGAGCAATGCCGCCAACAAGGCTGTGATCGAGGGGACGGGGTGGGCGCTGGGTCTGAAACAGTAGGAGGTAACATTCTATTCTATGAGCAATAACAAAAATTTTAAAAAATAAAAGAATAAATGACAATTAATAAACTGTCACGGTTGTCTCTCGAATTACATGACATGAACCTCACCCCTTTGCCACTTCTGTCTGTCTAAACAGCGTGTCTAAACAGCGTTCGTCAAGGGCATCTTCCTGGCTACTATCTAAACTTTTTTTGTCTCTTCCTCTCTTCCTCTCATCCTCTCCTCCTCTTCAAGCTTGCTATAACAAAAGCACGCCGTCAAAGAAAGACAAAAGTATCTTTGAACAAGATTTGGGTGACGAGAAATTGGTGCTCTCGGCTGCCATGGTCAGACAGGGCGTGGGCCACTCCCCACGAGACCCCAAGCATTCGCTGCACTGGCCCCAAACATCGCGTAATTGGAAAACTCAATGAGGACGTACGAAGCCAACGTCAACAGGTACTGCTGCACCCGATAGGAGGTGCTTGTCTCCCGCGGAGCAAAGGCTTCTCTTTTGGTATACCAGAAGAGGAAGCGGTCCACGTTACGCATCAGGATGGTGGCCACCAAGCAGTAGATGGGAGAATAAAAGAAGGGTGACATGATAGGGTAGGGTCGGCGAATTTTGTTTGTTTGTATGAGGAAAGGAAAAAGAGAGACAGAAAAGAAAAAAATGAGGACAAAACAGGAGAGAGAAAAGAAAGAGAAGAAGACAGAAAGATAAGAAGAAGACACACGACCCACCGGAGTAGAATAAAACGTACCAACCCTTGAAGGGTATTGTAGCGGAAAGCGCAGAAGAATATTTATATCCCTTTATTAATTTTTGCGCTGTTTTTATGTGTGTGGTGGTTTACACAACTACTAATTTGGAAGTATGATAATTCAAAACTATGTAGCTTTTATATGTAGTTTTCGTATAATAGGTACCTGACTCAGGGTATAACATGACCAACCATACTGTCCTCGTCATTGCTTACGCGACGGCATTCAACGTGACAACTGTTGGAAGAAGATCTTCTCCTCCTCTCCATTTAATCTCTTCTCCTCCTTGTCTCTTCTTTTCTTTATCTCTTCAACTCTTCAACTCTTCATCTCTTCTCTACTCCTCTTCGTCTTTCTTATCTCCATCTCCTCGTCTCTTCCTCCTCGCACCCATCCACAACATGATGCTCGTCACTTGCCTAGATCCACTCGACCCGGGCACCGACTATCCGGCTATCGTGTGCACCGTGCTCTATGCGGGCGACCGCCTGTACGCCTTCCAGCGCTGGCTGGGCCTGCCCGACTGGCTTGGTTTCATGTTCCCACCAACGTATCCGGCGGAATACAACTGTTTAAGTTTATTCAACCTTTTCATTTTCTTCCTAGGTTTCAGCATCCTAGCGCCGGCCATAGAGCTATACGAGCACGCTGTACAGGTCCGGCGCGGGAATCTGGACAAGGAGGAGCGAAAGAAACAATTGGATCTTATCCTGTCCAGGATCTGGAGATCGTTCTGGTCCGTGCTGGTTTCTATCTGGGTGATGACCCTGTTTGTGAGTTTCTGGCTTTCAATATTTTTTGTCTTTTGCCGTCTACATCATGCACTGTTGAGCATATGACCCATACTGATGCTTTTCTCAGATACGATGCCTACTCTATGTCCTACGTGACAACAATGGCCACGTTCCGGGCGAACGAACCGAGCCGTATCAATACTTTAACACGACTATGTAATGCATTTCGCGTTGCTAAACACCAAAAAAAACATCAATAAAAGTCACGATCCTACTACGAACTGGGTGCCTCTACTTTCTTCATATACTAGTCTGTAGTCTGTCTACGTATCACTACACCACCACACCCCTTAATACGAATTGCTGCTCGCTGCCCCCATGGTAATGGCCTGCACATCGTCGCAGTAGGCGTGCTGCTCCCGGAAGTAGACGTTGCCCTGGCTGACCTCGACGGCCTGGCCCACGAGCGTCTCGTCGTCCAGGATGCGCTGCACGGCGGCAGCAATGTTATCAACAGTCGTAAACTGCTCGGCGGGGAACCCCTTCCACGTGTCCTCGTCGCACAGGTTGGTGCGCACGACACCGGGCAGCGTGCAGTTGACGCGGATGTTCTCCTTGGCCAGCGCGGGGCCCATGGCACGCATCAACCCGACGACGCCAAACTTGGCCGCGGTATAGATGGGCAGAGCAGGGGAGGCATAGATGCCGGCGGCCGAGCTGGTCATCACAATCACGCCGCCCGGCGTTGGGTTTTGTCTCATATAATGCATCGCCAGGTAGGACGTGACCTCGACGCCGAGCAGGCACACATCCTGGCAGACGAGGGGGAGCGGCGGCGGTGGCAGCGTGTCGTGCTTCTCATAGAAATTATAAGTGTCGACAATCCCCGCGTTGGCGTACACGAAATCGATGTGGCCGTAGGTGTCACGGGTGTGCTGGAACGCGGCGGCCATGTCGTCGTGCTTGGCGACGTTGGCTTTGGTAAAGATGCCGCCGAGCTCGGCGGCCGTCGATACGCCGACCGACTCGTTGAGGTCCACGACGGAGATCTTCCAGCCCTGCTTGGCCAGGTGGCGGGACACGGCCAAACCCATGCCGGAGCCTAGAAGGTCGAGGTGGTTAGAGATGAAAATAGGGATCAAAGGAAGAGAGTAGAGACTTACATCCGCCGGTGACGAGAGCAACTTTGCCCGTCATGATGATGAAGAAACAATGGGAGGATGTGTTGTGGCTGTTGTTTATTCAAAGTGGTGATCGGGCTGATTGTGAGTATAGACGATACTTGAGACAGAAAAATAGTTGAGCTTAGTTGGAAATCAATTGACGACTACGGAGTAGTGTAATGAGTATAAACACCTGTGCATCACACTTTATAAGGCAACTCCGCTCGAGAGACACCTCTACCAGCTTCTCCATAGTGTCCCCCTCACATAACCTCACATTCTTGTGCATGGAGTTGCCTCCCCCTCTTGCCTTCTATTTACCAAATTTACTTACATGGTTGTAGTAGCGTACGCTAGTTCTCTTGCTGCCCGCATTAGACCATTAAAGTGCCTCCCACGCAAACAATGATTCTCGCGCGTCACATGGCTATCAATACGCGTCTCCTTCTTCTGTCGATTCTACCCTTACTCGCTGTGGGTCTAGGAACGAGAGTTCCCTAGGGCCATGAGTATCCTCTTTTTCCTGGTTTCCCCAGACTTTGACTGTGGGGAAGCTTTTCCGAGCCGCACCAGCGACGGGGCCTTGGGCTGACGCTAGCCTGGCCTTACAAAAATGCGGAGGTGATCAGGAGAAGACGACAAGGTCATCTGGGAGGCAGTGAGGGGATAGCTAAGCTATCCGATGTCAACAGCTTCATCTTGTCGTCTTTCCGGTCTTCCCTGTCTTCAGTCCTCCTCTCCTTACTCTGAACAGCCTATCGTCAGACGAAGACACCGAACACCGTCCGATGGCCGAACATCACCGAGATGTTGTAGATGCGAGATGTCTTTTTGGCCATGGTGTGACACTCGGCGAGACTTTATAGACCGGCCTCCTCTTGTCTGCCCCTTACGCGTGGAAAACATCTTCCCTCTGATTCTCCCCATCTTCTCCCCACGCGCGTAGACCAGACCGGCGATCGTCGTCCGACAGCATGACCGTGGCGAGCGTGGTTCGGCTTGCAAGCTCCTGTCGTCTCCTTCTGTGTGACTACCCTTGTTATCATTCGTTTGTCTTTCTTGTAATTCCTTTCTCTAGATTATCCCATGGTCTCTTTGAACACCACCGGTTGTCCGCACTCCTTGACGACGCTCCTTCCGGAACGCTCCATTATACGCCTCCGTATATAACTAGAGTGTATCTCTCTCAACAACCCTCATTTCTTTATACACCACTCCTGTCGTATCACCCACACCCTCCCCCAAAATGCCCTCCCAAGCCAACGACTACCTCTTTGAGCTGCCCGACAAGGCCATCGACGACACCCGGCCGGTGCGCGTCATCTGCGCCGGCGCCGGGTTCAGCGGGGTGTGCGCGGCCATCCGGCTGCCACAGCGCATTCCTAACCTCGAGCTGGTCGTCTACGAGAAGAACGCCGACGTCGGCGGCACGTGGTTTGAGAACCGCTACCCGGGCGTGGCCTGCGACATCCCCAGCGCGGCCTACCAGTTTACGTTTGCGAGCTGGTCGCAATGGTCCGAGCTGTACTCGGCGGGCCACGAGATCCAGGCGTACCTGCAGTACGTGGCCAAAAAGTACGGCGCGTACCGCTTTATTAAGACGCGGCACCAGGTGTCGGGGGCGACGTGGGATGAGGACACCGCGAAGTGGGTGGTTTTGGTGAAAGACCTGGCGACCGGGCAGACGTTTACCGACACCTGCGATTTCTTTTTGTCGGCCACGGGTATCCTGAACGACTGGCACTGGCCCGAGATTCCCGGCCTGAATGAGTTCAAGGGCCCCGTGGTGCACTCGGCCGACTGGGACGACAGCCTTGACCTCGCCGGCAAACGCATTGCCCTCATCGGCGGCGGCTCCTCGGGCATTCAAATCCTGCCGACGCTGCAGCCGGTGGCGGCGCGCATCGACCACTACAACCGCTCGCAAATGTGGATTGCCCTGGGCGGGTTTGCGGGAGAGGAGGCCTTCAAGCGGAATCCAACGGGCGGCAACTCCAAGTACTCTGCCGACGAGCTCGCTGCCTTCCAAAAAGACCCCGACGCCTACTTCAAGTACCGCGCGTACGTCGAGGCCATGCTCAACGTCGTGCACCGCGTCACCTGGTCCGACTCCGACTTGAGCAAGATGTCCGAGACCCTGTTTCGGGAATCCATGAAGGACAAGCTGGCCAGCAAGCCCGAAGTGTTTGCCTCGATGAATCCCGCGTACCCCCCTGTCTGCCGCCGCATCACCCCCGGCCCAGGCTACTTGGAAGCCATCTGCGCGCCCAATGTCGAGTTTGTCTCGGACCCCATTGCCCGTGTGACGTCGAACGGTCTAGAGACCCAGGACGGCAAGCTGCGCGAAGTCGATGTTGTCATCACAGCCACCGGCTTCGACACGTCGTATCTCCCGCGCTACCCCGTCGTCGGCCGCGGCGGTGTTTCGTTGGAAAGCATCTGGGCCGAGCCGCAGTACCCCGAGGCCTACGTTAGCGTCTGGGCGGAGAGCATGCCCAACTACATGATGTTCCTCGGGCCCAACGGCGCGCCGCCCTCCGGGTCCACCATTCTGGCGATCGAATCGCAGGCCGACTACATCAGCCAGTGTATACTCAAATGCGTGCGCGAAGGGTACCGCACCATGGCCGTCAAGCACGACGCGCTCAAGGCGTTCAGTGGGTACATTGACTCGTACATGCCCAGGACCGTCTACACCAAATCGTGCAAGTCCTGGTTTAAGAGGGGCAAGTCTGAGGGCCGCGTCGTCGCTCTGTTTCCCGGCTCGGCCAACGGCTACCGCAAGATGCTGCAGCACCCGCGCTGGGAGGATTTCGTGTTCACGGCGAGCACCGACACGGCCGTCAACCCGTTCGGCTGGATGGGCGTGACCATGACGCGCGGCGAGATGGACGAGACGGACCCGACGCCGTACCTCCGGAACATTGACTTTCCTCCGGTCATCGAGGGGGAAGAGAAGGAGGCAGAGAAGGCGGTGACTGCAGCGGCGTAGATAGTAAAGTTTTGAGTTTAATAGAGCTTAAATCGAATTTACTATTTTCAAAAGAAAAAAGGGAACACAGTCAGAAGAGATAAGATAACAAGAGAGACGACGGAACGCCTGAGCCGATGCGGTCGGCACCCCCGTAGAGGTCGGAATCCCTGCCCATGAGCTACTCGGCACTTCCGGCTTACACCAAAATGGGTAGGGATGACTGTGCTGGGTGAGCCGACCACATCGCATACTGTCGGCTAGCATAGGGTGTTCCGTATTTGGTTGCTTGGACAGCTCAACAAGTTTCAGTCAACAGATTACTGTGAGTCGAAAGCCGACAGGCCGATCAGAATACACCCATGCAAGGCTCCTCGCGCCAATTCGCGTTTACGACGTGGCTGAAAGTCCAAGTCTTGCTCACCGTGTCAATCTCTCTGCTGTTCACCTTGTGTCCTTGTGCTCGGACAACCCGCTCGCACGAAAGGTCGTGGATCGTTTTACGACGTAATTCCGGAATGCAGAGCAGGCCTTCCAGGGAGGCATTCCGAAACAGGCGGCTTTTCCGTTCCGTTGACGGAAAAGCAAGTCCAACTAGGAATGGCCAAATTGGGCCAGCAGAGGAGAAAGGAGAAAAGAACGGCCGCGAACTGTCCGTGAGACTCACCTCTCGTCTCGTCTCTCGTCCTTGTCGTCTCTCTTCCGAGGTTGGCAGCGTCGGGACTTGCCGCGTTGTTGCCGTTCGCAGACTGCAACGTCCACCGCCGGTCCCGGCCCGGCACGCTAAACCCCTTGGAGACTTACAGGCCCATCGCTGACCGGCGCGCCGGCTATGTTGGGAGGTCTGAGCCGAGAATTATCGGAGCGGTTGTCGTGTTACTCGATACTATGTGTCCACATCTACGTCGTAATACGCCCCTTTCTCGACGGCCAACACGAATCGACTCTTCCAAGGGATGGCTCCATGCGAATTTGAAACCTAGTCACCCAAAAAGGACGTAAAGGCCTGGGTGTTATCCGATCCGGCGCCGAATTCGTCAAAAAATAACAACGATGATTGTTCCGGGAGGCTGTCCGCCAGCTGGGACGCTGTTAGTGGCCCACGACGAGACGCTCCAGCACAGTATTTTGCGAATAATTCGAGCAAGCTAGCTTAGCGGTGTTTGGGGGTACGATAGCGCTATGCCCCAGGGAGCACGCCCCACCGCTGCACAGCTGCAGGGGCTTGCCCCTGCCGAAGCCCCAGGGCGACAGTCCACATCGATTGGGGAAATGCAAGGCAAACCGGCGGGATTCCATTGCGAGGATAACGACCAACAAAGAAGGCAAATGGTAGCGTAAAATGTTGGGAAATTTATGCACCAATGCAGACGATGACGGTTGTGCCGCCCTGCGACACTTGGACGTTGCCGTGCTGTTGAACCGGCTCGCTGGCTCCTTCCCCGAGAACAACCGGGCTTCAATGTGCGCAGTGGGGCCGTTGACAACTCTTGCGTGATACTGAAGGAAAGAGCTGACGAGACGACAATGTGGGAAAGAGCGACTGGACAGACAAAAGTGAGAACGACGACCAGGCCCAACCCAGTCATGGACTACGTCACTGCGAGTGAGAGGCCCAGACCCAAAACCCCAGCTGTCCCCAGCTGTCCCCAGCAAAACCCAGCGAGACCCAGCGAGACCCAGCGAGACCCAGCGAGACCCAGCGAGACCCAGCAAGAGCTATCCCCAGCTCGAGACATGAGGTCGTCTCCACTCTGATAGAGCTGGCCGCCAAGGAGCAAATCGGCTTCAAGTTCGCCGATGGGTCGGGAGCGTGAAGAAAGAAGGCATGCAAAAATGAGAGAAAAACAAAACGGAAGCAAATGACAAATGTTGCAATTATTGCGATGCGAGATGAATAAAGAATTGTCGTGGGCAGCGACGAGTGAATACGTGCAGGCTCCTTCCTCGCATGCTGTCAAAGTCGTAATTACTCCGTATTCCTCCAAGCGCACTTGCCGAGTGGGTCTTTTCCTACTTTGTTTCAACACAAGGGCAAGAACGCAATTGACGAGGAACAGCAGCAGAGGAGACGGCCACCTTACACTTCCATCGACACAGACTCGACAAAGGGACTCCCTACGTCGTCGTCCACATGGCCTGCCGTGCCATTGGCTCGCATGCGGAATAATACCCCGCACTTCATAGGCCGTGCCCTTTGTCAGTGAGAGCGCGACCCAGTAAAAAAGGACCCGCTCCGGCTTCTGGCATCGACGCGCCTTACAGCTTCTTCACCACGCGATGCAGGCACGAGGACAGGAAGAACGATCGCATCCAAGACGATCGAGGCGAATCCAAATCTGTCAATCTGTTCTTATTAAGGAACAGAATCAAGAAATACGTGGTAGGGCTGCATCGAACAGAAGAAGATCAGGGGAAATGGGAAAGGGGACCAGGGCCAAAGAGGGCGTTCACCAGGGCATCCAAGGAGGTTGGGTAATGAAGTCGAGTGAAGGTACTCTGTGATGGTTGCTTTGTCTGTCGAGCGCAGACATCCCGAGCAAAATGCGAACGCATCGAGAGCCACACAACGACAAGAGAACATATGCCGACAGCCTATTTGCATCCTCAAACAAGGATGGCAGATGGTCCTGGTCGTGGTCGCAAGTTGATGGAGGGTAGAGAGGGCGAATGAGCGCCTGCAGAAAGAGGGGAAATTCGTGTGCAAAGTGTGGCAGACATCCAATGGGCAAACAAACCTGAAAAAGGGGGACGAAAGAACCAGACAAACGAAAGAATGCGGTTCGAGATGGATGGTGGCTAGGCTGGCGCTGGTGGGAGAAAAAGAGGAAGAAGAGGGAGGTGCAATGGTCAGATACATGGGAGTGACAAAGAGCATCGACAAGAAACATGCGCAAGAGGGAAAGAGGGAAAGAGGGAAAGAGGGAAAGAGCAGGAACACAAGAAGAGGGGCAGGTACGTTCGGTGATGTCGATTGCACGTAGGACTTCTTCAAGACATCGCATCACAGCAGACCCAAAGAGAAGATCGCCTCAGGGGAAGAATGACTCTCAATGGCCCAACAGATATCATTCTGACGGCCATCAGGAACTTCGCACATTGCCTTATCGTCGCTCGCCCGGACACGATGACGCCGAGGAACGCCTCGTCCGCGCCGGCGTGCTTGTACCAACAGGTCCCCAAAACAGGACATCCGTGAGATGCATGGCGTACACGCTCCCACACGCTGGCCATGACGCAGTGCGAGTCGCGACAAAGTCACTCCCCAGGTCACTTCTCAAGTCACTTCTCAAGTCACTTCCCCTCCATCTTCCGTCCTTTCGTGTGTCTTGTGCTTCCCCCTCCGCCTCACTTTGCCTCTTTCCTTTGCTCTTTCTTGTCAATGTCGACCGCGCCTGCCCGTAGTTAATTCTGTAGTTCCCGATCGGCCCCTGCGCCATTCTCCCTTCTTTCCTTCTGCGCAACGTTCTCGCCATCGCTCTTGCCATCGCTATCCGTTCTCGTGCCTGCCTTGTTCCATCCATCCTTCTTTTTATTCTGGCCCCTTCCTCGCCTTCCTGTTCCCTCCTGACCATCCCTCCATCCTTCCTCTTTTGTTTGTCTCTTTTCTTTTTCTCATTTCCTGCCCCTGCATCTCTCGTGTGCGCTCTCGTGCCTCACTTTCTCAGTCACCACCAACCAAAACCACATACAAGACCTGTCTCGCAGCAACTCGCAGCATCGCAGCCGGCGAGCGGACTCTCTCCAACCCAAAGCCCTACCAGTTGCCTCCTCCCTGTGCGACCTTTGTCCAGCTCCGACGGCTCCTCTGATCTCACTTACCAGCTTCTCTTTTCTCTTCTAATTTCGAAACGTTCGTCTTCTCGTTTTCTTCATCCTTCAACGAACTTCCTGCGGAAGCTTCCCCTAGGTTGCGCATCGCCTTCTCGCTGATCTCCGAAAGATCCTGCTGCACCTTTCGTCTCTTGCTGTTCTCTTTCTTTCCCCTTCTACCTCATTTGCTTCAATTTCTCATTCCGTCCGTCGGATCCTGTTCTCCTCGGTCTTCTCTCCTCTCTTCTCCTCTCTTCTCCTCTCACTCTCTTTGTCCCATTTTCTGGTGCGCGCGCGTTGTCCATTCTATCCCGCGACACCACACACTACCACCCAACTTTCCAAGGTCTCTTACACACCCTCCCTCCGACTTTCTCCATCCGGATTGACACGGCTTATGCACTAGCTGGGGGCAATAAGAGGCAACAACCACAACAAGAGAGCTTTCGCCTTGTTAAGAACCCCGCATCACTCCGCACGCAGCAGACCAAGCAAACCAAACAGACCAACGAATCGAACGGAACGAAAGAACAAAAGAAAGCGATCTCTTTCTGTCTATTTGCATATTGGCCTAGCCGAGCCTTGTGAAGCTTTTGAAGCCGTGGAGCCTTTGGTACGTCCGGTCGTCTATTGCTTGTTTCCTTAATGCATTTGTTTGTCTTCCTGCGCGCTTGTCGTCTCCAATTACGCCCACGTCCATGCGCCCTGCTACCGGCCACGGACAGCTCCAACGCCGTGCAGCTCAACCAACCGCATTTCTCTGCCGACACTCTGCAAATACCCACTCGTCAGGCCTCCTCCAAAAAGTCCACCCCCAAAGTCCACGCACACATAGCGGACTCACTTACACCGTCGTTCGGCTCCACTCGCTCATGCCTGTCCTAGCGGACCTCCCGCAGGCGGCCAGCGCCCAGCGTGCAGGGACGAACTAGACCGACCAGGAAGAAAATAAAATGAAAAATAAATCGGAAAAGACGACAAAAAAAAAAAAACAAGAAAAAGAAAAAAAATGGTCCCTCCTCCCCCCTGCTCCACAACCCCCAACGGCAGCGCCTCCACTCTGGGCCGGATTGGCTTGTCGTCTTTTCTCGACTGCTCGTCTCTCTCGTCTAGCACCGCTTCTCGCTCGTCGCTGCCGTGGACGGCTGCCGTTGCACGCTTCGCAAACACCCAGTTACCCATTGGTTTACCGAAAATCCCTGTCGTTCCCGAAAATTCCCCAAAACAGGCGAGGCCCAGCCTGACCAACCAGACACGAGAAGAAAACAACTCATCCCCGTCCTTGCATTGACGCATCCACTCACTTACACGCTGCCAGCCTTCCTGTTCGCCTTCCTCCTTCCACCTTCCTCTTACACGTCACACATGCCTCACCAACATCCGAGATAGGCCAAGCGGCCACTCAGCCTCCCCTCCCAAGTGCAGAGACGTGCCAAGCTAGCCGTCCAACAAGGGGTTGCTGGGAATAAAACAAATAAAAAAGAGGCACAAAATAATTCCATAAAACTTCGGCTCATCGCCGGCTACACGATCCAACAACTTATCCCACGCATCTTAGCCACGAAGCAGGTTGGGAGGGTCCACACAGGCAGGCAAGACGGCTGGCATGAAATGTCGCCTTCTGTGTGCTCGATAGAGCAGTCTCCATAATATTTTCTCTTCTCTTACGCATCGCGCCTTTTTCTGATGGCATAGCCTGGCCATCTACACGTGCTTGGACCAATCGTTGGTCGCCAAGCATGTGAGTGCCTGCTCTACGCCTCTCCAGTCCTGAACAGCAATGCCTGTGAAAGTCACAGTGGTCATCAGAGGCTGGAAAATCCTTGATATCAGCGTCTTGTCTGTCCCGTAGTAACCGCTGAACACGGAGGGACGGACCAGCACCTGCCCGAGCATGCCTTGTCTTTGTTCTGACTCTCTTTTTCTTTCCTGCTTGTGATTTATTTTCGTTTCTTCTTTTGCTTCTGATTCATTTTCTCTTTTCTTTCTTCCTTTCTTCCTTTTTTCCGGTTCATCAATTCTCTCTTCTTCGTCTTGATCAATTCGAAGCATCTGATTGTCTCATCACGTCAACACAGAGGCCAGACCGTACTGACATTCCCTCCACCATACAGTCTATTTTTTGGATAATCGATACAAATAGATCCTCCGGCACCGGACTCCGTTCTTTAACGGTTTTCACTGTCATTACTTTTTTAAGAAGTACCCCTCCAGGCATTACATATATCAAGACACCGTCCCCCCTTCCACTCCCCAGAAAATCTCCCCTCCGCCAATATGAGCAGCAACACCATCAAGCAGGCAGCCGAAGCGGCCCGGTCTAAGTCATCCGAAGTCATGAACTCGGCCAAGAGCGAGGCGGCTGTCGTGGCCACCGCCACCGCCGACTTCCTCCACACGCCCCTCATGCGTGCCGCCCTGCCCTTTCTCAACGGTGGCCTGAGCGGCATGGTCGCGACCACCGTCATCCAGCCCGTCGACATGGTCAAGGTCCGCATCCAGCTGGCTGGTGAAGGTGTCGCCGGCGGGCCCAAGCCCACCCCGCTGTCCGTCACTCGCGAGATCCTCGCCAGTGGCAAGGCCCTCGACCTCTACACCGGCCTGTCTGCTGGCCTCCTGCGCCAGGCCGTCTACACCACCGCCCGCCTCGGCTGCTTCGACACCTTCATGGGCCGCCTGTCTGTACGGGCGCACGAGCGTGGCCGCACCATTGGCTTCGGCGACCGTGCTACGGCCGGTCTGGCCGCCGGTGGCCTCGCCGCCATGATCGGCAACCCAGCCGACCTCGCACTCATCCGCATGCAGAGCGACGGTCTCAAGCCCATCGCCGAGCGCAAAAACTACCGCTCCGTCATCGACGCACTCGGCTCCATTGCCCGCTCCGAGGGCGTGGCTGCCCTGTGGGCCGGTGCCGCACCCACCGTCGTGCGCGCCATGGCGCTCAACTTTGGCCAGCTCGCTTTCTTCAGTGAGGCCAAGGTCCAGCTCAAGGACCGCACGACTATGTCGACGCGCGCGCAAACGCTGAGCGCGAGCGCCATTGCCGGCTTCTTTGCCTCCTTCTTCTCGCTGCCGTTTGACTTTGTCAAAACGCGGCTGCAGAAGCAGCAAAAGGGCCCCAACGGCGAGCTGCCGTACAAGGGTATGGCCGACTGCTTTACCAAGGTGGCACGGCAGGAGGGCATCCTGCGCTTCTACCGCGGATTCGGCACCTACTACGTGCGCATCGCACCACATGCGTAAGTGCATTTCCTACACAAAGTCCCCCCCCCCTTTAATGTTTTCTTTCCTCAGCCTTGCTCCCCCCACTTTGTCCCCTCCAATCATTCCACACATTAAAAACGTGGGGTGCCTTGTGGTGTTATTGAAGTGTGAACAATGACGCTAATGACGCTGCAGTATGGTGACGTTGATTGTTGCCGACTACCTCGGTTGGGTCACCAGATAGAGGGAACGACCACTTCGAGCCAGCCACAGCCGTGTTGACCGCATGCATATTGAAGTTGTCCAGTTCCTTATTATTCCTTTTTTATGTCTCTTTTCTTTTGTTCCCGTTTCTATTTCCTTTTCTTCTGTCTTGTCTGCTTCTCTGCAAACGACGTTTGAAATGCTAGTACATACCCCGGTTTTTTTACTGTTATTATTTTACCGATCTCGTCGACTGCTGTCTTTTATTTTTCTTACAAGACGACCGACGAACGGAAAAAAAAAATTTAAGATACGAATAAATATACGACACCCACGAGTCCCAAGTGCATATGATGTGAAGTGTGAGTGAAATTGTGTTGTGGAGATGTAATGTTAAGAGTCGGCCAACGGTGAAAATATTGGATGAATGATTTGAAGAGTGGCGAGAGGTAGATAAACGTCAACTCTTACTACGATCCACTGATGAAAATGTAGTAATATCACAGTTTGCTTACTATTCCAGCCTGTCAAGAGGCTCGTTGAGTAATTATTTTTGTACATGGCTTTCATTTGTCGGTTGTTGAAATTAGAAGTTTGTCCATTCTATTATATTCAAAGACATAAACATAAAATGGAAATATACAAAAAATATCAAAAATATAACAATAAACGCAAACTTCCCCAAGATCCTAGACAAAAGAAAAGAGTAATAAAACCCGAGATGAAAAGAACGAACTGTCCTGCAATCAAAGTACACATGTTCATACTGTAGATTCCGTACGACACGGCGTACAGGGTTGGTCGTCGGCGAAACCTCGAGGCTGAATCAATGCGCCGGGCCGCTCCAAGTCCACTCACGTGACTGGATTCGAGACCGGCGCGCCAGCCCCTCCCCCACTGCGGCAGCGCGCCTGGCTGGGCCCGCAGGAGCAACGCAACGCGCGTGTGGTTCGCCCTTTCCTGCACTGCACCGGGCTGCACTAGCCCCTTTCCGCTACGGGCGCCTGCAACCCCCCTTGCCTTGTCCTTACTTGCGACGCTGATAGCGATTGAGTTTCCCATTCAACTGCCAACCTCACTTTCGACAATTCGCGTCGGCGTCCAGCATACTTTACGGATTGACGTTGGTCAGGTCGTTTATAGTATCTCGCCCCCGCCGATGCAGCATCCTTAACGACACCCGCACGCGAAACTCGGACGATGCGCTCGAGAGGCCGCGGCCCCCGACCTTGATCTCCTACCCCCTACGTTCAACCCCCAACGAGTGACGACACCGACAACAACAAAATAGACACGACGACACCCACGACAACACCGCCTCCCGGGAATGTGATCCCGCGGCCCGACCGCAAATGGATCCTGAGTGGACAGAGGTTGCTTGCGTGCAGCTCAGCTCGTCAAATGGCGTCCAGGAGGAGCCCGCGGCGACGCCCGTGTCGGCGCTGGCCTTTGACACGAGCCAGGAGCTGATGTGGACGGGCAACAGCGAGGGCCGCGTGGCCGCCTTTTACGGCTCCGAGGTCCAGAGCTACGTTTCCTATGTCATGCAGCCCGCCACCGACGGCGAAGTGCGCCAGATCCTCCTCAACGACACGGGCGTGCTCTCGCTGGGGCCCCGCGGCCTGCACATGGCCCTGCGCCGGGGCCTGCCGCTGTGGAACTGCCGCCACGAGGCCATGGCCGACCTGTGCTGCATGAGCTTCACGTCGTCGTCCAACTCCGAGGTGCTCGTGGCCGGCCGCCAGCCCGCCATGCTTGTCGTCGACCTGAAGGAGGGCGAGGTGGTCCGACAGATCGAGTCATCCGAGAACTACACCATCATGAAGCGCAACAGCCGCTTCATCTGCGCGGCCACCGTCCACGGCACCGTCGACATCATCGACCCGACCACCTTTGCCGTGCTCAAGAGCTGGACAGCGCACTCGGCCTTTATCCACGACATGGACGTGCAGGCCGACTTCCTGGTCACGTGCGGCGCGACCTTGAAGCAGCAGGGCTCCGTCATGTTCGACCCGTACGTCAACCTCTTTGACCTGAAGCAGATGACGTCCATGGCACCCATTCCCTTCCCACCCTGTGCCGCGTTTGTGCGCATGCACCCGCGCATGGTCACGACGGCGATCGTGGCATCGACGTCTGGCCAGATCCATATTATCGACCTCATGAGCCCCAACACAAGCAATGTGAAGCAGGCCAACATTGCGTCGTATCTGGCACGCATAGAGATCTCGCCGACGGGCGAGGCCCTGGTGCTGGCAGACAGCGACTGCTACATGCACCTATGGGGCTCGCCGGCACGCATCCAGTTCACCGAGTACCCGACCATGATCGAGACGGAGACGGTCGAGCCTCCGCACAAGGAGACGGAATGGGAGGAGTGGTCCGACGAGGAGAACGACGACACGCTGCCGCTCAACATTGTCGGCGTCCCCTACTACCGCGACGTGCTGCTGTCGGCCTTTCCCAGCCTCGTGTCCGACGTCGGCGCTCCGCCCCCGCGTTACGACCACAGCATGCTCGAGGCCATGACGCCCTTTGAGCACGGTTGGTACGCGCCCAATACGACTGGCACGCTGCCGAACCAGGTCGAGGACACGCGTAAGGACGAGAACAAGTCCACACAGACGATCCAGGCGCCCAGGTTTTTGAGCGAGCGGTCGCGCGATAGTGCCAGTAGCAGCGCCGCCCACCAGCAGTTCCCCAACAGCGTCGACGAGATAGGTGCGGCTCTGGCGTCGTCGGAGCTTGCTAGTCTTGGCCCCGAAGCGCCGGGTATGTACCGG
Source organism: Sporothrix dimorphospora (assembly GCA_021397985.1). NCBI lineage: Eukaryota > Fungi > Ascomycota > Sordariomycetes > Ophiostomatales > Ophiostomataceae > Sporothrix > Sporothrix dimorphospora. The sequence goes on from WOUA01000017.1 coordinate 109,776, forward strand.
ACCGTTGAAATCAAATTTAGTAAATTTGGTGTCGACGATTTTGACTTTGGCTACTACAACCGCTCGCGGTACGCCGGTCTCGAGAACCATTTTGCCAACTCGTACGCCAATGCGCTGCTCCAGCTGCTGCGCTTCACGCCCACGATTCGCAACCTAGCATTGCAGCACGCCGCGGGCGCTTGTCTCGAGGACCAGTGCCTGCTGTGCGAGCTCGGCTACCTCTGCGACATGCTGCAAAAGGCCGAGGGCGCCACGTGCCAGGCGACCAACATGCTCAAGACGTTGAGCAGCCTACCACAAGCGCACCAGCTGCGCCTGATCGAGGAAGAGAACCCCAACACGCCCATCACGGAGATGCTGCAGAACTTGACGCGGTTCCTGCTGACCCAGATCGCCGGCGACTTCAACCGTATGCTGCCCGACTCGACCGCCATGGAGGACGCGCTGGCGACCTCGGGCGTGACCTACATGCGGTGCATGGCCTGCCGAAGCGAGACTAAGCGTCCCGTCTCGACGTACGTCAACAACCTCAAGTACCCAGCGCCGCAGCGCACGACTAGCCGCGGACCCAAATACCCCAAGGTGACGTTCTCGCAGGTGCTTAAATCGAGCGTCGAGCAGGACTCGTCCACCAAGGGCTGGTGCGAGGTCTGCAAGCGGTACCAGACGCTTCTCAACCGCAAGACCATCACCAGCATCCCGTCGGTGCTGACGCTGAACGCGAGCGGGCCTCAGAACCTCAATTATCCCGAGCTGCGGCGACTCTGGGGTACCCCAGGCTGGTTGCCCGACGAGATCGGTATCATTGTGGACACGGCCGGCCAATTCTTCTGCTACGAAGGCGAAGACCTCAAGCTACACCTACAGCGCGGTATCCACGACATCAAGGTGTACTCGCTGATCGGGATGGCCGTGAGCGTGGACAACGGCGGCCAGCCGGCCAAGTCGCACCTGGTGGCCATGGTCAACGTCGGCTACTCGGAGCCCACGCCGCCCGAGCAGTCGCAGTGGCACCTGTTCAACGACTTTCTGGTGCGCCAGACGTCGCCCGGCGAGGCGCTGTCGTTCAACACCAACTGGAAGACGCCATCCGTGGTGCTGTTCCAGCTCAAGAGCGACAACAACAAGATCGACATGGAATGGAAGAGCCGCATCGATACGTCGGTGCTGTACATTGACAACGAGACGCCACAGCAGCTCGGAGGCGGCGAGGCCACGTACCGCCCACTATCGCCGACCAAGGAGCGGCCCGGGCCCGACACGATTGTAGCGCTGGACACGGAGTTTGTCGCGCTTAAGCAGCCCGAGATCGAGATGAACTCCGAGGGCGAGATGGAGACGATCCGGCCGATGACGCACGCGCTCGCACGTGTTTCGGTCGTCCGCGGCCAGGGCATGGACGAGGGCCTGCCGTTCATCGACGACTACATTATCATCAAGGAGCCTGTCGTCGACTACCTCACGCTCTACTCGGGCATCACGGCCAACGACCTCGACCCGCGCAAGTCCACACACACGCTCGTGCCGCTCAAGCGCGCCTTCAAGAAGCTGTGGGTGCTGCTCAACTTGGGCTGCAAGTTCTTGGGCCACGGTCTCAAGCAGGATTTCCGCGTCATCAACATCCAGGTGCCTAAAGCGCAGATCATCGACACGATTGACTTGTTTTTCCTCAAGACCCGGCTGCGCAAGCTGTCCCTCGCCTTTTTGGCCTGGTGCGTCCTCAAGGAGAACATCCAGCTCGAGACGCACGACTCCATCGAGGACGCGCGCACCGCCCTCAAGCTGTACCGCAAATTCCTCGAGTACGACGACGCCGGCATTCTGGAGACGCAGCTCCAAGAGATTTACCGCGAGGGTCGCGATACCAACTTTAAGCCGCCCAAGCGCGGCGGCGACGATTCCGAACTGCGCCGTGGTACCGACACGCCGCCCGTCGGCGCGCCCGCGCCTGGTTCGGCCATTAGTCCGTTGCTCGCGCGCAGCCAGCCGACACCGCCGAGCATCGCAGTCGCTGCCGTGGCCGTAGCCACTGCGGCCGTCAAAGAAACCAACGACGCCCGGCCGGCACCGACCAGCACACCCAGTGCACCGAGCGCTCCCAGTGCTCCTATCAGTGCTCCTACAAGCGCGACTCCTACTACTGCGAACACGACCACATCTCCTCACAACAACACTACTACCAACAATACCCACAGCGGCAGCAGCAATAGCGGCGGTAGGTACACGAACAGCCGGTCCAATGCACACGGTCCGCTTTCCGGCGGCCGTGGCCATGGTGCCAACGGCGGCAGTGGTCGCTACCACCCGCCTGGCTCGTACCGGAACAACCAGAGTGGACAACACCACTCGAATTCCGGGCACGACGGCAACAGCAGCAACAACAGCAGCAGCAACAGCGGGAATAGCCTGCCGTATCGCCAATACCGACGAGGTTAGAGTGCCCGCTATAGGGAGCCATCTTGACACACCTCACCAATCATTCTTATATCCCTCGTTACCACGAATACACTCCACATGAACCGACGCGACACAGCAATACTTTGTTTCACTCAACCTCCTACCTACCGTTTACCTTTTCATTTTGCAAGTATTGTTATCACGGTGCAACACAATACACCTTTGTTTATAGCCCGCTCTCGTTTTTTAAAGTATTGCCTGGCTTGAGAGCGGGTGCCACACTTTATTTTTATCTGTTTTTCGAGAAAAAGAGGCGTCCAAAAACAATGGTGAGATGGACTAGCCAACTTTGGGCCATGGTTTTGGGCCAGGCCAGTGGTAGGAACGGGCCTGGGCGAAAAAGATGAAAATCAAGTAAATTCCTTTAATAAAATTCAAATTTCACTACAAAATGTCCCAATAGTACTTAGTGAAAGCGAGGCCATATCCGGAATTGCGGTTGCTCTTTTTTGCTAACGAGAGTAAAAAAACAATCTGATGGTCCAGTAATGTAAACAAAGGCATTGTTTAACCTTGCCTTGATCTGATTGAAAGAAGCAGAAAACGAATAAAATAAAATAAAAAGAAAGGGGAACAATAACTGACGAATCAAATTGAGAATGAAACGGAGGGGTATTTTGTCATCTTTCTCCCCTTGATTATTTTCTTTCACGCATCTTTTTTGTTCGCAGCCCCTTTTTGAGGCCAAGGAACAAAATGAACAAAGCCAAAAAGGGTCTTTGACCGATGTGAACAGACAACGAAATGCACAGCCTTGATTGTCGTCGTTTGTTCACCATTGATGTTGTCCTTTTCTCCGTTTCCTTCACTTTTCCCTCTGTTTCACCATACATTCAACGACGGCCCCAGCAAAAAGACGACATGAACATGGCGCAATAATCAAAGAAACGATGGAGGCGGAGAAGAAAAACAAGAGAAAGAAAAAAAGTTGAAAACGTGAACAGCTTCCAACGAAGGCATCCACGTATATAAAACACTGTCATCCAGATGACCTCGATTTCTTTTTTTCCCTTCCTTCTTATACACCATATCACTTGTTCTTCTTCACTTCATATCCTCAACTCTACCCGACGGGCCGTTTGATATCACCTTACTCACCTTTTTCCTGTTTGCTATTCCGCACGCATTTACAACGGTAAGTTTTTTTCTGTTCCTTCCCACAACACCGTTTGCAAGACATATAGGTCCCGACTCGCTTGTTCCCTTCTTTTTCAAACCTACGATTCTTCCCTAAAAAGTGTGAGTTTGCATATCATCCCGGTTTCTTCCCCCCCCCCCCCCCCTTTATCTCTACCGGACCGTTAGACGATAAAGTACAAACTTTCGTCTCTTCACTCCGACGAGATAACACCCTTTCCCCTGTCCTTTCCCATATACGTGCACATCACAACAACGAAGCACGCCGCATAGACTGACAGCAGCAGCACACAGCCCTCTACTACTTCTTCCACTTCCTCCACAACCATGGCTTCTAGTTCTACTTACGACCGCTCCGAGGAACAGAACCTCACCGTTAACCTTGATCCTTTCTGGTCGGCCGTCTCTGCAGAAGAAAAGACGCGGCACATTGTCGGCGATGACGACGGTGAGCATCTCATGGGCGCGCTGGCCGCTGCCTGTGACGCTGCCTCCCCCACGACGCCCATCGCCCCCCTCGCTTTCTCGTCCACACGCACCCTCGCCAACGTCCCCTTCCGGTTCCTCCGCGTCGAGGTCGACGACAAGGGCCACGTCAAAACACCCAGCCTCAGCCAGTTCAACAGCTCGCTGGGCGAGCACGGCGCGCTGGCCAAGTACTTTGCTCTCACCTCGCTGGACGCCACGGCGGCCGACAGCATATGGCGGCACGAGCACAATCCGGCGGCGTATAGCGAGGACTACCCTTTTTCAGTCGACAACTTTGACTGTGAGCACCTGGTCGAGGATCTCGAGGACGACAACGACCTGCTGGACCGGGACGTTACGCGCTGGGCGCTGTGGGCCGGTCTTTCACAAAGTTCTTCGTGTTCGTCTTCACCCGCCTTTGCTTCCCGTCAACGCATCTTTCTCGTCGAGCACCTCTTTCAGTTCCTCAACGACGTCCGCTCCACCCTCAACAGCCAGCCCACCCCCACCATCTACTTCATCGTTGCCGTCTCGTACAAGGGCCGGTACCGGAATTCGAACATCTCCGAGATGGGCGGCATGATGCTTGCGGCGCCACTGCACTCCACACTCACCTTCTTCACCAACATGGTGCAGAAGAACGAGGCGCGTGCCAACCAGGCGCCGACCTCGATCGGTGACGAGGATGAGTATGCCGAGTCTTTCAACGACGCTGCCAGCAGCATCGCCAGCAGCACTGGTGCCTATGAGGCAGCGCTGGCCGGTGTCGGTGGCGGTTCTGGCGCCGAGGCAACAACCCCTTGGTCGTACAGCGTGGACTCCTCAGAGGGTGGCGGTGTCATCTTCACGGGTAACCCGACGCCCTTTCATACCCGCCGCGACTCGAACGGCGAGCTCGTCTTCCTGGGATTCCACGACATCCCCGACTACTTTTACGTCAACCGGCCCGACACCCCGATCCAGTCGGATGAGGCCATCATCGACGACGAAGCAGGGGAGCCCTCATTATCACTCTCGGAGCGCGCTGCCACACCGCCTCCGCCCTCCATCCTCCAGACTCTCGACACCAACGCCGCCAAGGGCGACGCGGTGGAGGGAGACCTGCACGCACTGCTTCCCGAGGCGCAGTCGCCCGAGCAGGCCGCCTGGGCGCAGTGCTGCCGACTGCTGTGCATCGACCCAGAAGCGCACAAGGACGCGCAGGCGCGTTCGGTCAAGATCCCCGGCACGGACAACATGTGGGTCAAGCCCAGCCAGCTGTGGACGGCCTACTGGATGTTGACGAGCCGGACGGACCGCGGTCTGTGTGGTGGTGTCCTCGCGGACGTGATGGGCACGGGCAAGACGTACGTCTGCCTCGTGGTCTGTCTTTTGCGGGCGTACATTGGCTACAACCGCGCCGAGGTCGAGCGGGAGTGGCAGCTGCGCGAGCACGAGGCCAAGAAGGGCACTAGTGGTGGCAACATGGCACCCAAGCAGCACCTGCTGCGCAATGTGGCCGGCGCGGAGAGCGTGACCTGCCCCTGCGGCAACGCCATGGGCATCGAGTGCTATGCCAACCCCGGCGGCATCACGCGCCACATCGCCGACAGCCTCTCGCGCGGCGCCTCGCTGATTCTCGCGCCCCAGACGGTCCTCGACAACTGGGTCAAGACGGTCAAGCACGTCCGCCTGCAGCACAAGTTCTATGAGCCGGTCGTCTTCCACAGCAAGATGTCCAACGAGGACGTTGCCATGGCACCCGCCCCGCGTCTGAAGCAGAAGCTGCAGATGGGCGTCCGTCCGCAGGAGCATGTCAGCAGCGATGGCCTCTTTGCGCAGAGCTGGAAGCCCAACGTCCTAGATGTGGTCCATGACTACCAGTCCAGCATTGCCAAGGACGCCTACCCGGAGCGCTTTTTGTTTCTGGCCACGCACATGCCCGAGAAGCTGACCGAGTTCTTCCAGCTGCCCGTCCCGCTCCGCCGCAAGGCCGGTGCTGGCACGCGCGAGCGCAAGACCATCTATGGCTGTCCCATCGGCATCCAGCTTGTGGACGAGTTCCACAAAGCTAAGGATGACGTGATTGCGCTGGCTCTCCAGCACAAGCACCTCCAAAGCAGCGGCGGCAACGGCGAGGGTGACAACTTTGACTTCTGGGCCATCACCGGCACACCCATGCCGGCCAAGCTGACGGATCTCGAGGCGGTCACGGGCATTCTGCAGCGCCTCCCCCAGTGGGACGACGCGGCCAGCCCCCACCACGGTAGCCGCGTTGTCGCTCTGCGCGAGCTGCAGGTGGCGTATGAGAAGGCGGTCGCGGAGGACGGCACCCCGGAGCAGGCGGCGGACTTCCGCAGCCGGGCCGAGCGGTTCTTCCAGGGCGGCCTCATCAAGCGGCACACGGAGAGCTCCATGTTCTTTGGCCAGCGCATCTTCAACCTGCAGGACGTGACGGCGCAAGTCGTTGTACACACCACGCCGGAGCCGCTGCGCGACGACGTGAGCAAGGTTGTTGCCCGCGTGGCCGTCAAGATCCGGGAGTCCATGGCCGACGGCCCGTCCGCGGTCGTCAACGCCACCAACTGGGAGCAGGCCGTCCGGTCCAGCTCACTCTTCAACCATATGATGAACCTCGAGATCCTCGCCACGTTCCCCGGTGCCGCCCCGCTCATGCTAGCCGACCCGCCGGTGCTCGACTTTGGTCTCGCCGCCATCCGCGCTGAGATCCGCAAGGCCGAGGACCGCGACGTCACCAAGGTGGCGCTCTTCCAGTCCCACCTCGACACGATCATCGAGGGCAGCCCGCACTTGCAGGCCATCCTAAAGACGCTTGACGACATGGAAGTCGACCGGCAGAAGCGCCGGGCGCTGCCGACACCCGTGGCCGCCGACGCCGCCAACAAGTCCGTTCTCTCGAAGAAGAAGGTCGACCTGTCTGTCAAGAAGCTCGTCGTCCTGTGTCCGCGCATGGGCGAGGCTGTGTTTGTGTTCCTGGCGCTGCGCAAGCTCCGCCCGGAGTTCAACCCAGTGTTTTTGCACGCCGACCTCAAGCTGTCGGAGCGCACGGCGCTGCTGCAGGACTTTAACCGCCTCGACGCGCCCACGCCCGCTGGTGTTCACCACACGGCGCGCGTGCTCGTCGGCACCTTCCGCGACGCCGGCACGGGCAACGACCTGACGGTGGCCAACTACCAGATCCTGACGGGCCCGCTGCGGCTGCGCAGCCAGCAGGACCAGGCCTTTGGGCGCACGAACCGCGAGGGCCAGACCCTGCGGCTGCACCACCGGCTGCTGGTGACCGAGGACAGCCCCGTGGACCGCATCGTCATGGTGACGCAGGCGCGCCGGCACATTGTCAGCGACCCCTTCGCCATGGACGAGGAGCTGGAGCTGGCGGATGTCGAGGAGGAGCAGTAAGAGTCGGCGGTAGCACTCTCTTGTAGTTCTTTCTGTTTGTTTTCCCCCTTTTGGAGTCCAGCCTTTTTGGCGTTTTGCATCTTGCTGCTTTGCGCCTGCCGTTATTATCATAATAGACATTGCTCTTTCCTCGGCTTGACTATTGCTCCTTCTTCACATGTTCGCCTGTGTCCATCGCCCCTTCTCTGTAAACATTCGTTAAAATGAAAATGATCGCCCCTTCCTTAATATATACGGAGTAAGTACTTTCCTGCTCGACCGTGACCTGCTTGCCTGCCGTGAGGTGTCTTGATATTACATGCCCACCGTAAACCCACAACGCGCCTCTCAAGGCCCGCCTAGACCGCGCTCGGCCCACGCCAACACGCTCACCGCCGATCTCGCCCCCTACACTCTCGGCGTGCACTAAGCGATGTCTCCCATCCGCCATCCTCCAGGGCTCCTTCCGCGCATTCCCAATGCTCGCACCTTCCGTATTCCGCCCTCTATAACTGCCCTTGTAAGACGCCCATAAAACGCGCCTGCCCCTCTTCCGCCTCCGGCTCGCTGGAGCCGTTGCACCCTTCAGACAGCCAGGCACTTAGACCATTGGCCAATCACTGACTGAACAATGCAGCTAGTGCTGTGAGCACTCTATCACGAGGGCCCGTCCAGGCCTCTGCGAAACGAGCCAACTTGCGGTGCTTAGTCGGAGCACTTTAGCGGGCCTTTTTCTCTCGTTCGCTCTTTCTCTTTCTGGCTGTTGGCCTAGCCTTTCTGCCGGGGCCGAAGATAGCCACTATTAAGCTTCCTAGCATTTTTGAGTTCGCTCGTCTCGACGACCTTTTCTATTTCCATTTTGTCCTTTTCCATTTTCGACCTTGCCAACTCTCCTTTTTTTTCTATTTTCTTTTCTTTCAAACAACGTTCCTCATCGTCGTCGCGAACTGCCGAACATCGCCAACCGTCGCACAAACGATTCGTCTTATTTTCGCACCTCTCGTTTTCTCGCATTCTCCCCGCCTCGTCTTCTCCGACCGTCCAATCCGTTTGCGAGCAGCGCGCACGCATACAACCAAAGAGGGAAACACGAACCGAGCGGGCACACTCGCCATTGGGCAGCGGAGAGGCAGACAGAAGGGCAGACTCGACAAAGACGCAACGACCATCAAAGAGGCGCACGGCAGACTGCAGAAGCAGAAGCAGGCAACAACGACCGCCGGAGGAGAACGAGCAAAAGGCACGGCGTCTCGGCTCAGATCTTTTCTTCCTCGGAGACAGAAACACAGCGGCTCCGCGGGATCGAACACGAGCAGGTCGTATTCTACGGTTCTCGCTTTCCGTCGGCAGTTTTCAGCAATTGTCTCGGTCGACTTTTCCGTCTCTTTTGTTGAATTGTTCGCCGAAGTTCTAGACGAGTCGATTGAACGACAACGACTCCGTCGGGAGAAAAGAACAAAAGAATCGCAAACCGCCTTTCTTATTCGCTTGACAAAGACATACCGTCAAACGGACAACCAGAAACGTGAAGAACGTGCAGGGGTCAGCAAGCCATGGATCGGGCAACCAACGCGGGCAGCGGCGCTGGCCAATCAAAGCGGCTGCAGCTCGTGCACAGCAGCTCGGGCAGCGACAGTGGCAGTGGCAGCGGCAGCGACAGCGAAAGCGGCAGCGAACACGTCCCAAAACGGCAGCCGCCACCCACACCGCCGTCGCGGCACGCACGACCAGCACCCGAGCATCAAACACAGCATGCACCGCAGAAAGCACAAAAGTCGCACGAACAACACCAGCAGCAGCAACCTCACAAGTCCACGTCATCCACCGGCGCGCCACACACCCGAGCCAAGACACAGAAGCACGTCGTAGGCGGCGGCGGTAGCACAGCACGGTTGCACGCACGCGTTCCCTCGTCCAAAGCCCTGCACAAGACGGTGCACCATCACCACCACGCCGCCTCCTCAACGACCAAACTCCAGCAGCAGCAACAGCAACTCCAGCAACTTCAGCAACTCCAGCAGTACCAGCAGCTCCAGCAGCAGCAGCAGCAAGCCCATCATCGCCGCCGGTCCTCCACATCGCCCCCGACGACCCCCTCCGACTACGCCGCGCGCTTCCCCTTTGCGGCCGCGCCGCCCCCGATTGAACAGACGCCCCTGCAGCAGCGGCCCCAGCCGCACCGCCGCGCCACTTCAACCACCGAAACCAAGCTACAGCGCAGCGCCAACTCGTCGTCGGCGTCCTCCTTGGTACGGCGGAACCAGTCAGCCACGAGCCTCAAGCGCAACCGCTCGCACGCCGACGTCGCCAAACGGATGAGCCACGGAGCCGCGCGACCGAACACGAGCGCCAGCATCAAGCGCACCAACTCGAACCCGGCCGTGAACAGCAGCGATCGCCCGCGGCCGCTGTCGTCCGCCGGCAAGAAGAAGCCCAGCGGTGGAGGCGGCGGAGGCCAGGTGCACTTTGAGATTGGCAGCCCCGACGCCCAGAACCAGGACCAGGACCAGGAGGACGAGTGGGTCGACGCCGGGTCGTCCAACGTGAGCGGATCGCGCAAGAACAGCCTTCAGTACAGACCCGAGGAGGCACAAAAATCGCAGAAGACTGCGAGCCAGCCGCCGACAAAGGAGGAGTCAGAAGAAGAAGAAGACGACAGTGAGAGCGACAGCGAAAGCGAGAGTGAGGACGAAGAAGAAGAAGTTGATTCCACAAAGCAGCCACAGCAGCAGCAGAAGCAGCAACTCAAGCTGCCCATACGGTCCGCCAGCGGATCGCAGCAACCACCGCAATCACAGCAACAGCAACAGCCGCAGCAGCAGCAACAACAACAACAACACACAGCCGAGGACAACGAGGCCGAGGCGCACCCCTCCTCTTCGGCGTCCACAGCCGCATCGACCCACCTCCGAACCAGCTCCTCGACCACCCGTCTCCTTCTCCCCCGCACACCACCCCGAGGCGCACCACCCAAGATGTCGACCGAGACGGTCTCGGCGACACGCAACACGCAGTCGTCGTCGCCCGACTCGAGCCCCACCCGGCGGCTGCAGCACCGTCACCAGCAGAGCCTGCCCGGTGGAAGCGGCGACCGAGATGTTATGACATCCCGATTCATCACAACCGGGAGCCACGAGTCAGCAGCTGGAACGACAGGCGGCGACTCCTTCTACACCACATCGTCATCACGGCCCAGTACAGGACGGCAACTTGTTGATGATCGCAATAACGCCGGGACATCGTCTGGCGCACCACCCTCTTCAAATCCTGCTGCGTCACGATCGCACCCGCGCCGGACACGCTCCATCGGCGGCCAAATCGTGCAGCAGCAGCTGTCCGACGACGAAGACTCAAGCGCCATCAGTGGCGGCGATGTACATAAGATGACATCCGCAGCTTCGTCCACCAGCGGCGCCGTCGGCACACATCCCCGCCGCACCCGCGCACCGCACGCCCCGCCGGCCGAGCTCAGTCGCACCCAGCAGAAGCTCAACCTGGAGCGGGCCAGCTCCAACATCGATCGTGGCAGCCGCCAGCACACAGTCCCCGTCGCTGGCTCGCTTGTCGGCGCAGGCGAGTTTGGCATGCACGACCCGCGCATCGGCAAGCTGATGGAGAAGACCGGCATGGAGTATTACATGATCCGCCGCTACCAGAACCCCGTCACACGCAGCCTCGACCGTCTCACTGGCCGCCTGGGCGGCGACCGAAACTGGCGCATCCCTGCCGCCAATGGCGGTATCAGCCGCGCTTCCACCGGCCTGTCCGAGGCCAATGGGCCAGCTGCACCGGGTCATAGGGCCAGTCGTTCGGGAGCAGGTCTCAGCCAGAGCTTCCGCGAACGCGACATCCGGCGCGGTGTCCTCCAGTCCGCTGCCGCCGCAGCAGCAGCCGCCGGCTCGGGCGCTAATGCCAATGCCCCGAGCGGCGGCGTTGCACCGCGGTCGGGCAAGCCGTATGTGCTAAACAGCAACGGTAGCGGCAGTGGCAGTGGCACCGCCGGCGACACCGCCCGTACTTCGTTCCAGCAGCAACGACAACAACAACAACGCCTCAGCGGCGCCAGTCTCGTGGAGGACTTTGATGAGGACAGCACGGCGTCCATTCTGCGCAATCTGTGGGATAAGAATCTGTATCTCGGCACGAGCCAGGACTAGGAATCTGTCGACAACGAGTGCACCTTTTTGTATGCCGAAACAGGCAATATGGCCTAGTTCAACGAATGGTTATCTGTTCTCCTTTATGTTGTTTTCTTTTTACTTTCTTGATCTTCTTTTTTCTCTTTACCCTCTTGAAGAACTGTCTTTTTAATCTGAAGAGCTCTTTTGCAGCTTAACTATTTTTCTTTTTATTTCACTGCGTTTATTTTTACAACACGACGTGTAGTCGCGTCGATTGAATCGTCCACAAGGGAAGGACTATTAAGTTCAGATGGCCATTAGATCGTCTGCGCTGAATGACACACAAATTTACCCTTTTTTTTGCTCTGCCTGTCTGCGCAAGAAAACGATCGTGGTGCGGTTCTCGCGATGGTGACAAACGACTACAACTGCTAGCATCGCCGATGACGTATTCTAACGGACACACTGATCGCTCCTCCCTTCTTTTATGGGAGACCGCCCCTTGGTGCCTCTTTCCTCGCGTGCTTCTTTTGAACTATGCCCGTTCGTCGCTTCCTACGCCAGTGCACATGCAACAATTGAATCGCACCTGCCATTCCCATCCGCGCCCGTGCATGAAACGTAACCCCTCAACCAAACGAAGGAAGTCGCCAGCCACTGCCGAATTCCCTCATATTACTCCTCACTTTGGCCGTGTGGTCCTTTTTTTTTCCGTTTCTTCTCTCCTTCTTAATTCATCCTCTCTATCATCGTCTTTTCTTATTCAACCACCCGCCATGGCCTCCGCCGCCATTCTCGGGCTCACCAACTACAACAGCCCCCTGCTGCGCAATGCCGTCCCCTGCGCCCTCGCCTCGCTCACCGTGCAATACGCCGTCGGCCTGCCGTCGACGTTTCTTGTCAATCCGCCCTCGGAGCGCTACTACGATCTCACCGGCGCTCTCGCCAATGTCGCCGTCGCCGTCTTAAGCCTGTACCTCCCGCGATGGCGTGCCGAGGCCCAGCTTGCGACCGCCAGCAACGGCGCCGCCCTCACCCTCGAACCGCCGCACTGGCGCCAGGTCGCACTCTCTGGTGCCGTTGTCCTCTGGGCTGCCCGACGTACGTTCTGTGTCATCGCTGTGCTCGTTGCTATTTCTTGCCTCGCCACGCGCGTTGTCCCTTGTCCTCGCTTCGTCTTCTCTCGCTCCGCTTGTCTCGCTCCACTAACAACGTAGTTGGTACCTATCTCTTCCGCCGCATCCTGCGCGAGGGCAAAGACTCCCGCTTCGATGCAATGCGCACAAAGCCCGCCAAGCTGATCTTTGCGTGGACCGCCCAAGCCCTGTGGATCGTTCTCTGCCAGTCGCCCGTCACAGCTGTCAATGCCGTCGGGGCCCCAGTGGCCGCATCCACGGCAACAGGACAAGCTTCGTCTTCGTCAGTCCTTCCAGACGGTGTCCTCTGGTCTGACATTGTCGGGTTCGGTCTCTTTGCCTTTGGTCTGGTGTTCGAGTCCGTCGCCGACTGGCAAAAGGCCAGCTGGGCGGCCGCCAAGCACGCCAAGCAGCACGACGAGGTCTTTATGGCCCGCGGCCTGTTCTCGTTGAGGTGTGTACAAATGTGCGTACTCTGTACGAAGGTCGCAATAAGCTAACTTGCACAGCCGCTACCCCCATTACTTTGGCGAGACGACGCTGTGGACAGGCTTGGCCGTCGCCACAGCCGGTGTTCTCACAAGCGCGCCCGTCCGCGCGGCTCTCGGCGGCATCAGCGCGGTGACCGCGCTCTCCGTCGCGGCCATCAGCCCGGCCTTTACGGCATTTGTGCTGCTTAAGCTGAGCGGTGTACCGCTGAGCGAACCCAAGTACGACCGCCAGTACGGTAAGAGAGCTGACTACCAGGCTTGGAAGCGGGACACGCCCAAGTTCTTCCCGAAGCTGTTTTAAGGACGGCCAGCCCCAGGTTTGTTCTTACAATATCGTGATACTATTATCATACTACGCGTATTGGATTTTGTTTTATGTTGATTTCAATGTTGATTTGAAAATGTCGGTAAAATTGTCTATTCGATAAATCAAAATATAAAAAATGAAAACAAATATCTGTCGAGCTTGTCCGACTTCGTTTTTGTTCGTTGCTGCGTATTCCCTCCTCCACGCAGCCTATTTTGAACAGCCTCCTTTTGAGTGTAGGCGTCTGGCATTCTTATAATGCAATGCCGCCCGGGATATTTTCAACATTGATGCATTTAAGCATCCTCGTCCGAGATCAGCTTGATGATCTTGCCAATGGCAATGGTTTGGCCCTGGTACGGTTAGCTGTGTTCATAATACGAAAGTGGGAGAAAAAGGAGTGAAGAGAGTGACATACCTGGTCACGAAGCGTGAACCGACCCATCTGCGGGTAGTCCTCGAAGCGCTCCACGCACACGGAACCGGCACCGCCCGTCACCGTAAGACGGGCAATGATGCTGTCGCCCCGCAGCGCGTGCGACGGCGGCAGCTTGCTCTTGCGGCCCGTGCCCTTTTGCAGCTTGTGCAGCAGCGCCGAGAACGTCACCTCCTCGATCGCCGAGTGCACATGCAGCACGCAGTTGTAGCCGGCCGTCAGGATCGACTTGAGCTCCAGGATGCGCACCTGCGCCTCAAACGTCGTCACGTTGTGAACCAGCCGCTTGGGTGAGCACAGCACGAAGCCCGGCATGACGTCCTCCTCCTCGATGCCGCGCAACCGCAGGCGCACCTGGTCGCCGCACTGCGCAATCGTCATCTCGTCCTCAGTCTCACCGTACACCGCCGTGATGTCGACTTGGTTCTTGTTGGGCATCAAGGTCAGGGTCATGCCCTTCTTGATCACACCAGCCTCGATCTTGCCCTCGATCACCGTGCCCATGTCACGGTACTTGGCGCTGATGGCCATCATGAAGGGCGCGTTAACCTTGCGCTCGAGTGTCTTCATGTTGTCCAGGTACTCGAGCAGCGACGGGCCGTCGTACCACGGCGCGACGCCCGCCGGGATGCGGTCCTTGATGTTGGTCGTCTGCTGCGCCGCGATCGGCATGAAAAAGACGTCTGTCTTCAGGTTGTAGCCCGTGCCCTTGAGGAACTGCGACAGCTTGGTTGTGCACTCCTTGTAGCGCTCGTGCGACCACTCAACCGTCGGGTCGTCCATCTTGTTGATAGCCACGATCAGCTTGTTGACACCCTGCGTCTTGGCCAGCATGGCGTGCTCGCGCGTCTGGCCGCCCTTCTCGAAGCCCGTTTCGTACTCGCCCTTACGCGCCGAGATGACCAGGATACCAACGTCCGCCTGCGACGCACCGCCAATCATGTTTGGCACGTACGTCTTGTGGCCGGGAGCGTCAAGAATACTGTAGCGGCGCTTCTCCGTCTCGAAGAAGCCGCGGCCCACCTCGACCGTCTTGCCCTTGGACCGCTCCTCGTTGGTCAGATCCAGAGCCCAGGACAGGTACCACGTCTCACGGCCCATATCTTTGGCCTCGCGCTTGTACTTGTCCATCGTGCGCTGGTCGACCATGCCGGTGGCGTACAGGATCGAGCCACCCAGCGTCGACTTGCCGGCATCGACGTGGCCGATGAAGATGATATTGACGTGCTCCTTGCCGTAGATCTCTTTGAGGGTGTCCTCGTCAACGTCGGCAGCCTGCTCCTTTTGCACGGCATCGACGTCACGCACGACCTTGGGACCGGCGGGAGCCCGTGACGGGCTGGAGCGACCGGATGAAGGCGTCGGCGAGGTCGTGCCGCTGGCCGAGGCTTGTGCAGACGCGCCGGCCTTCTCAATGGCCTTGGCGGCCGTCGTCTTCGCGCCGGCCTCCGCGGCTGCGGCGCCTGTGCCAGCAGCGGTGCCAGCAACAGCGGCCGCCGCCACGGCCTCCTTCTTAGGCTCTTCTTTCTTCTCCTCCTTGGGGGCAGCCGGAACGCCAATGCTCAAGACCTTGGCGACCTTGGGCTTTGCGTCACCACCAATGCTCAGAACCTTGGCGCCAATGGGCTCAGAGGCCTTGGGCAGCGAGACTACCGGTGCTGCTCCTCCTGCTGCCGGTGCGGCCGCAGCCGGTGCAGACGGTGCGCCTGCCGAGTCAACGGCGTCGGTCGGTCTCTTTGCAATCGTCGGGGTGCCGCGGTTGTTGTTGTTGAGCTGGGCGCCGCCGCGGCCCTGCTGCTGTTGGTAGCCGCCACGCTGGTATTGGCCTAGTGGCAGGTTGTTAGTACATCGAATACCGATGGTCTCACAATTGGATCACGTATCTCCTCTTCTTCTCACATACCGTATCCTTGCTGCTGCTGGTTGTTGTATCCCTGGTTGCCGTACACGCCGGCGTAGCCCTGGTTGGCGTTGTACTGGTCGTAGCTCTGCTGCTGGCCCTGGCCGCCCTGGCCACCGTACTGCTGGTAGCCGCCATAGCCCTGGCCGTAGTACTGCTGCTGCTGCTGGTACTGGGGGGTAAAGCTGTTGCCATACGGCTGACCGGGGTTGAACGTCTGGGCGCCGGGCTGGAAGCTCGCGACGCCCGGCTGGAAGCCGCCACGTCCACCACGGCCGCCGCCACCGCCGCGTCCACCACCGCCCAGGTTCATCTGCTGCTGCGTCTGGCGCGCCAGGTTGTCGTCCTGGGCGGACGGATCGTCTTCCCACGAGTTGAGGTGCGACATGTTGATATGTGGTTCGGGAAGAGGCGTTTTGTTATGTCTGAGTTGAGGTTGGTTCGGGTTGGGCTTAGACCGTGAAGCAAACGGGCTGGCTGGTCTATATAACGAGATGCCGGTGGCGCAGCAAATGTCGGGTCCCAATCGAGTTGTCGAGGCGGCGATACTACCAGGCACGAAATCGAAAGACTTCACGCCTGAAAGTTAAGGAAGCGTTGATGCCCGGTGACTCAACGCTGTGGTTTTTCGCACGGCAGGACGAGACAAAGACTCTTCCGGTGGACGAAGAAATTGTTCTATGGTCGTGTCGAAACGATCAAGGAACGGATGTATTGAGAAGGGGTTGTGTTGGCCGTTCTGAGGTGAAGAGGAGGAGGGAGACAATGGCAACGTTTTGGCCTTTTGGTCCATTTACGTCCGGTGCTTAGTTTTTTTTAATATATTTTTTTCCCTTTCTTCCTTCCCTCTTTTCGCTGGCAGCGAGGCTTTTTGCCCCGCCATGGCTCTTTCCCGCGCGGCGTTAGTTCGAAACATGGACAGACTGGGAAGGAAGCCTGGTAAAATGCGGGCAGAGTTTTCATCACGTGAACCAGTGGGACCGTCAGTGCACAGTGCGTTCCCATAGTACGTCATAAGTGGTGCTGGCAGCACTAACCGCACAGCAGTGGGGCAGCTCTGAGCAGAGGCAAGGAACTGAGCTGGGTCCGCCGAGCTGACAGAAATCGCACGGTGCAGGTACTTGCCTATTTCACTAACATGCAAACGACACGCAAACAAGAAGCGACGACCAGGGGCATTCCTTCCTATTTGGGCGTGAAATACAATCCACGTCCCTGAATGTTCTCAACTTTTTTTATTTTTTCTCGAATCCCAATCAGAGCCCACCTTTCAAACTTGCCTATTTTTCTCTTTTTGCACCCCTTTTCTCCAGTATGGCACAGAGACAGACAAATTACAATGGACGAATTTCTCGGTCGGCTGGGCATCCAGGCCGTCAACTACGCGATGCGCTGCGGCATCTCCCTCACGTCGACATTTGCACTGAAACAATGCTCTCGCTTGCTGAAGACAGTCGACAACAAGCCGCAACACACGGAGCTGGAAGCCCTCCAGAAGGTGCTTAACAGCAAGATCAAGGTGAGAAACGTCTCGGTGAAATCCCGGTGTGCCGCTTTTCTGACAGGCTGGTAGATCGTCTCTCCAGCCCTCGACCTCATTGAATTCAAGTAAGCGTCCGCCCTTCTTTTCTGTTTTCGTTATTATTTTGCTTTGTATCACCGCTTTTACTTAGACTAATTCTCTCTCGTATTAGATCCGGCCGTGGTAATGTATTCCTCGGAAATGCGGCGGCGCTGGCCAAGTCGCTACATCGTGATATCGTGGCCTTGGGAAAGCGCTTGGAGAGAGCCGCAGCGGAAGAAGAGCTGGCACAAGCAGAGGTTTTTGGCCTCACACGGACCACGGAAGAACGAAAGGTCGAGGTTCTTGAGATCATCCACGACATCAAGAGCCTCCTAGTCCGCATCGACGGCGACATTCCCCTGCTACAGCTCGCCATCACGGCCTCTGGTGAGACCCTCTCGGCGTCTCTCCCACAAAGCATCTCGCCATCTCGACTTCTACAAGCGAGCATGTTTCTTGTGATTGGAGACACGCAGTTTTCCGGTGATCCGTATCGGCCTGTGCAGATCGGGCCGTCGTTCACGTTGTCTCTTTACATGCTCTTTCTCGGCCACTCCACAGCAGGGAAAGCTCCCAGCAAGACAGCAAAAGAAGAAAATGTCCAAGATACCCCACGAGGCAAGCGTACCGAAACGCCGTACGGGGTTGGCACTGGTGAGAGGAAGCCCATCTGGCAGGAAGTCCTGCACAAGGCGCGCGTTCGCATCTGCCGAACACCGCCGGGCTGGGAGTTCCACCAAGGCCGGGGCTTCGCCCCATCATCAAAGGAGACAGTACAGATCCTACCAGATGTTGACAGTGCAGGTTTCAGCAGCACGCTCGCACCTGGCGCGGAGGACCAAGGAGAGTACGCATACTACCTGGAGATCATCGAAGACCTCGACGATGGGCGGGCACACGAGGAAAGCCAGGCCTGTGACAACGCATACGATGAAATATTGCACGCCGGCATGAAAGAGGCCATTCCCATGTACCAAATCTCGAAGCTGTTATACACGGACTCAGGGCGGATCTTGAATATTGGCGTTGACAACAATTTTGAAACCTCGCCCGTCCTCCTGCTCAAACGTGACCCCTCGGCCACCGCGCCAACAAAAACAATGACACATATGGCACCAGAGGAAGAAAGCGAAGAGGGGAATACCAGTGAGTTTTCAGAGGACGAAGATGAACAGGATGGTATCGACCGCCAACTGCGAGAGGAAAGCAAGGGGCGGAAGGAGGCTGGCAAGGAAGATGCCCCCGACGACATCGATCAAGGCCATGTTCACTGGCGGTTCCCGAGCCACTTAGACCCCGAATGGCTTGCCCTAGAGGTCTTTGTGGAAGACGGTAACGACCAGGGTGAAAGTGACAACGATGGCGGTGATGAGGATGAGGACGCCGATGACGATGACGACGAGGACGGCAGTGACGATGAAGACGGAAGGACTTCTGCTCGGCCAAAGCACAAGCAACGCAGATCGGTCAACAAAGACATCGCAGAACAGACGCAAAACATGTCTCTATCGAGCGCTGCACCAATTTATCATCACCAGCCTGCACGCAATGCAAGCAGCAGCGGGAGCAAGGATATTCCCAGGTCAGAGATTCTACCTACACGCGTTGTTCAGTCGCCATATGGAACCGTCACCTCGTCACTATCTCTCCTCGAGATGCTGGTCCGCCTTGTGAGTTTACAACAGTTTCAGCAAACATCGCACCTCGCGATCCCCGACCACATCCTGACCTTCTTCCTTGAGGAGACGTCGGCGACGGGGCTGCACGGCGAGGCGCGATGGCAAGCAAAGCGGGCTGCCAAACAGAGGATGGGGTTCGACCCTTTCACAGACACTCCGACAAAGGAAAACACGCCCAAACATTAACGCAAATGAATGTTGTAGGGGGGAGAACGCGTTGGGCTGCACGAATTGCATCGTCGCGAGTTTGGGCTGCACGGATCTGATGTCGCGATAATGGGGTACTTGGGCGCAGCACAGCGTCCGGAGACAAGAGTCGAGCAGAGCGCGAAAGTACATAATACCATAACCGGCGCTACTAACGCGCCAGATGAACAGGGTCGCGGCATGAAGCACACGGCAGCCTTCGAAGGATCCGCTGGAGATTGTGCTGTTGTGTTGGCTGGGCGCCCTGGAGTGGCTTGGATGGTTTTGCACTGCAGTTAGACTTTTGACCAAGGAATATTTACTATTGGCACGGTGCGGAGCCCTGCGTGAAGTAAACAAAGGCGGCCCAGGTAGCAGGTACTTGGAGTCACCGCACAGTGTACCTTATCTTATCCCGTGTGGCGTTGCTCAGCAGCCACCTGTTTATGCCACCAGCGCCAGCCAATCAGAATGCATGACGCAGCCGCCGTCTTCCAACCGCCGTAGCGGGAAGGCGCAAACGCCAAACAAGCGTTTCGTCCAGCGGCCGCCTGCCACCAGAGGAAACCACTTTACACGACATTTTGCATTTCGAGATGAGGCATCCATACATCCCACCAACCTTCACCACACACAACGAGGCATACCGCGACAGTCCTGCACGCTCTCAATCACAGACACCTCTTTCTTCTGCTGCTAGCTGTAACGGCTGCAGCTCAATGCGGTGAGTTTGTTGCGCACTGTGCCCGCATCCCTCTACTGTCACTTTTCTGTTTTCTTTGTTTCTGTCTGTTTTTGCTTCGTCTTTGGGATGACCTCTCGCACTCAATTCCCTTTTGGTTATTCTGAGAGATCGTTTTCTGACTCCCCATTTTGTCTATAAATTAGGACGAAGCCCGGCGCTGGTTTTGGTTTCCAGCCCAAAGACACTCTCGCCGCAACCGATTCTCCCTCTTTCCGCGATCACGAGAAGCAGCTCAACAGACCTACATCCCCCCTCAAGCCGTCTTCTCAGAAGGGCCCTCCTCCATCCAAGAGCAGAGACGAGCTCGCCCAGAGCTTCTGCAGTCTCATCCGGCCCACCACCGCCATCCCTCCTCCACCCGCTTGCACCATGTCTCGCTCTCGCAGCGCTTCCTTCTCAGACGATGATCTGATGATTGTCAGCTCGCAGGCCCTGAGCTCTCAAGGCTACAGCTCGCAGGACTACCCATCGCAAGATCTGGGTGGCAATCTGATGTCGTCGCCGCTGCGGCCCATCCCTGCCCCCAACGATGTTATCGACATAACGAGCAGCCCAGTTGCGCCAGCGCTGGCGCCGAGTAAGGGAAGTGGCTCGACGGCCCCTACAACAAGGCAACCCATGTTTGGCCGGCCCACACAGATGTCGACGCCGACGTCCTCTTCGACAAAACCGGCCATGTCGTCATCGGCTGCCGCTGCTGCTGCTTTGGTCCAGCGCCGCCAGAATGCCCTCTTTAACACCAACCAGAAGCGTCCGGAGCACCACCGGCCACAGCGGCTTACTGGGCCGCTGGCACCGAAACAGCCTGACCGCAAGGCAGCGCCGCGGCCCGTGTTTAGCTCTATTGGCTCGACTCAAGGGGATGGCGGCACCGCCTACCCCGTCAGCTCTTTCTACCAGAACACCACTACCAACAAGACTATCATCAAGCAGAGCGTACCCGCGTCGATGCATGGCGACGTCGATTTTTACACCGACCCCGACAAGGCCACGGCCGACCTAAAAGCGCTCCTTGAAGGCGGCATGGAAGACGACGAGGACGACGAAGAGGCGCCGGCCGCCGCTGAGCCATCAAAAGAAGGCTTCAAAGATACAACCGTGGTGCAGGCAAAGGAGCCGGCCAAGGAAAAGGAAAGGCAGGAACCCGAGGGCTACGACGACGGCACTGTCGAGGGCGTCAAGGTCAAGCTGCTCCCGCACCAAGTAGAGGGTGTCAAGTGGATGCGTGGCCGCGAACTGGGCCCCGTCAAACGCGGGCGGGTGCCCAAGGGCGGTATCTTGGCCGATGACATGGGTCTCGGCAAGACGCTTCAATCCATCTCGCTGATCCTGACCAATCTTAAGCCAACAAAGGATATGCCGGGCTGGAAGAAGCACTACGAGAAGATCACCGGCGGCACACTGGTGGTCGCGCCACTCGCTTTGATCCGGCAATGGGAGGCCGAGATCAAGGAGAAGGTGTCTCGCGACCCGCCGCTGAGTGTCTGTGTCCACCATGGACCCCAGAGAACCGTCCGCCCACAAGACCTGGCAAAATTTGATGTTGTCATTACGACGTACCAGATTCTCGTTTCCGAACACGGTCACAGCAGCAATGCACTCCAAAGCGGCTGCTTCGGCCTTCAATGGTTCCGCGTCATCCTCGACGAAGCCCACAGCATCAAGAACCGCAACGCCAAGATGACAAAAGCCTGCTGCGCCCTTCCGGCCGAGTTCCGCTGGTGCTTGACGGGCACGCCCATGCAAAACAACCTCGATGAGCTGCAGAGTCTCGTCAACTTCTTGCGCATCACGCCTTACGATAATCTTGCCGAGTGGCGCGCCCACATCGATGCGCCTCTCAAGAACGGCCGCGGCTACCTTGCTATCCGGCGCCTGCACAGTTTGCTGCGGTGCTTCATGAAGCGGCGTACCAAGGACATCCTCAAGGAAGAGGGTGCTCTTGTGCCCGGTGGAAAGAAGGCCATCGAGGCAGCGGCCGCAGCGGCCGCAGCTGAGGAGCAGGCTATCAAGGACGGTACCCAAACGCCTGGTACCAGCGGCACCTCGACGCCTGCCTCTGGCACTGCAAAGGTGCCCGCCACACCGAGCTTCAAGATCACAGAGCGCAACGTGGTCAGCGTCTCGGCCGAGTTCTCGCCGTCTGAGCGCGAGTTCTACGACCGTCTGGAGGAGCGCGCGGACAAGAGCCTTGAGAAGATGATGCAGGGCAAGTCCATAAGCTACGCCAACGCGCTCGTCCTGCTTCTTCGCCTGCGCCAGGCATGCAACCATCCCAGCTTGCTCAACCTGAAGCTGGAGAAGGACAAGGATGCCATGACGACCGACGCTATGCCCGCGTCACAAAAGTCGGCTGCTACAGACAACGACATTGACGCGCTCGCCGACGTCTTTGGTGGCCTCGGCATCCAAGCAAAGAAGTGCGAGGTGTGCATGACCGACCTGACCAAGGAAGAGCAGCGGGAATGTGAGGCGGCCGGTGATGGCATGGTTTGCACAAACTGCATCGAGGACCGCGAGATCCTCGAGGGCAGCCCGAAGAAGGTCAAGAAGGAGAAGAAGTCCAAGAAGCACAACAAAGACAAGAAAAGCAAAAAGGCCAAGTCACAAAAGAATAAGGTAAAGAAGGAGGTGGCAGCAGCAGACGACGATGAGGACGATAGCATCCTTCCCGCCTCCCGGAAAGCAGCGCAGCGGAAGCCACGAAACCGCCGTGCGATTGTTGACAGCGATGACGACGAAGAGGAAGACAACGGAAGCTGGCTCGTGGGTGAGGAAGAGCGCGGTGCCCTGCGACTCGGCAAGGCCGGTGGCGAGGAGGACGAGAACGCCGAGGGTGGTGGCGACTGGATCAACAGCGATGACTCCATCCACAAATCGGAAGACGAAGACGACGACGCAAGCCGCCTCAGCAGCTTTGTCGTGGACGACGAAAAGGAGGCCACGGCCGCCAACAAGAGTCAAAAGAAACACGCCAAGAAAGTCCTCCGCATCGGTGGCCAAGACTGGGACAGTGATGAAAGCGACGATGAAGACTTTGTTTCTTTTGCGCAGTCGGCCGGCAGTGCTACTGACTCGGACGACGACTCCGGCTCCGATTCCGAATCCAGTTCTGGCTCTGACGAATCGTCGGACGGTGACAGCGAGGAGGACTCGCGTATCTCTACGTCCGAGCTGATGTCCAACGTCGACGACGATTCTTTTATTGGCAGACGGCCGGCAGCGCAGCGCAAGAAGAAGTCTGCATTTGGCTCGTCATCCGACTCCGACACGGTGCTTGTCTCGGCCAAGATCCGCAAAATGCTCTCGATCCTGAAGAAAGAGGCCGGCGAGCACAAGTTTATTGTCTTCTCGCAGTTCACGTCCATGCTCAGCCTCGTGAGCCCCTTCTTGGTGCGCGCCGGCCTGGGCCACGTCCGCTACGAGGGCAGCATGCGCAACGACGCCCGCGAGGCCAGCCTACACAGCCTGCGCCACGACCCCAACGTGCGCGTGCTGCTCTGCAGTCTCAAATGCGGCGCCCTCGGCCTCAACCTGACGGCCGCCACGCGCGTCATCATCCTCGAGCCGTTCTGGAACCCGTTCGTCGAAGAGCAGGCCATTGACCGTGTGCACCGCCTGACGCAGACCATCGACGTCACCGTCTACAAGCTGACCGTAGAGGACACCGTCGAGCAGCGCATTTTAGCTCTACAGGACAAGAAGCGGCTGCTGGCGGCGCAGGCGCTCGAAGCCGGCACCGCGGGCGGCCGCGGTAAGAAGGAGGCCCTCAAGCTGGGCCTCAAGGAGCTCATGGACCTGTTCAAACACGACGCGCGCGGTCCTCCCGGCATGGGCACCGGCGGCGACGATGTGGACGACGACGGTGTCCATGCAGCGTTTGTCGACCAGTTTGCGGCCTTGGGCTCGGGCTTGCTACGGCGCCGCGACGGTGGTGGCAGTGGGTCCAGAGGCGGCGGAGCGTCCCAGGAGTCGGTGTACGGAAGGCGGTGGTAGACAAGTCTCCTATAGACGTTTGCGATGAAGAGGTTGTCATGAGGGTTTTCTTTCAATGTTTTTGTATCACCCGGATGTGTTATTATATAATTTTTGTTACGCGATAGATGAAATTCATGCAAAATTTACTTTGATATATAAAATATGTAAATTTTTTTGATATTTCAATAATTCTCTATAAATTTTCAACAAATAATTCAATTGTCCACATATTTAAATTAGTCGCTAAAGAGCCCCCTTGGCCGTTAAAAAAAAAAAAGCGATAGGTCGACATTGCCAAATAACAAGAGTGTATAAGATAAAAGCAAAAAAAAAAAAACGTTGCATGCATGGGTAGGTAGATACAGGATGAGTAAAAACAGCCAAAGGCACATAGAAAACGAGAAAGACCATATCAGTTTCTTCCTTCTACAGTATGAATTTCTGCACTACACACTCCCCTTTCACCTTTAGTAGCCTACCCGGCCCGTCTGCCGGTAGTAGTCGTCGACCGGTGGGCTGCCGCCACCCTGCTGCGGGACAGACGCTTCCGTGGGCGGCACGTACGGCCGGTACTGCTGCTGTTGTTGATGCTCCAGCGGGGGTGATCCGGGTCCAGCGCCCGGTGCCGACGGTCCACTGGTGCTCAGGCGGCTGGGCAGGTTCTGCCGGGAGTCGTAGTGGGGAATACCGCCAAGTGCCGGCGGTGGAGACGTGGTCGGCGGTGCCGGTGCAGAAGACTGGGGTGGCGCCGGCGCAGAAGACGGGTAGCCGCTGTAGGCTTGGTACGAAGGGTTAGGGGCATTGTTGTTGGTCTCCGTTGGCGGCGGCGGGCCGGTGGGCAGGCCGACGACGGACGGGGGACCAAACTGGTCAGGCGAGTAGACAGACGAGGAGTAGGTGTTGGCCGAGGTGGGTTGAGCGGGCGGGATGTTGGCGGCGTTGGGGTTGTGTGCGGCAATGGGCGAGTCGTAGGCGGAGGTGGAGAGTTCCTGCGGGTTGCCGTAGGTGCTGTGCGGGCCGCCGCCGCCACTGGGCCCGGAGACGGAGCCGCTCTGCTGCTGCTGCTGTTGTTGTTGCTGTTGGAGGGGGTTGTAGGGAAGATAGGTGTTGTTTCCGGCCGGGGGTTGGGCGGGAGCAATGTTGGTCTGGAGCGGCGAGGGTTGCTTGTTGCGGCCGCTGGGGCCACTGCCGGACGGGATGCGCTGGCCCTGCTGGTGGCTTTGAGTGGGGTATGGTGCTTGTTGTTGAGGGGGCTGTTGGTGTTGTTGTTGCTGTGGCGGCGGCTGCTGCTGCTGCGGCTGTTGTGGTTGCGCCGGCGGGATCTCGGCGTTGGCAAGGTAAAAGGCAGACGGCGCACCGGTGGCACTCGGGCGGTGCACGTTGGGCGAAGGCGACTGGGGGTACGGTTGCTGGTCTGCATTCTAGTTAGCATATGGCTATACACAGGCAGAGATAAATAAGAGCGTGGTGAGAGTGCACAGGATAGCAAAAGACTGGATGGGTATAAAGAGAACAAAGTATTGAAACAAAAAGCAGGCAGAGGAAAGACTTGTGAGTGGTGGGGCGTGCCTTTTTCCGCTGTCTCGCCCCCAATGCTTTTCTGTTGTGTCCTGGCAACTGATGCACGCATTCTAGTATAAAGACTGACCCTGACGTTGTGGCCCGGGAGTGTAGTATCTCTGGTCTGGCGGCGGCGGCTGCTGCTGCTGCTGCTGTTGCTGCTGCTGGCCCACGCCGGGAGCTGAGTAGCCCGCATGGGGCGCGACATGGGGTGTGCCAGGTCCGACGGGGCCGCCAGGGCCCATCGGGTAGCCCTGGGGGTTGATGTGCTGGTGCATGGCGTATTGCTGGTAGTTGGGCTGTGGCGGGTGGGACATGGACGATTCGAGCAGGGCCTCGTAGTCGCGGCGGGCCTTGATAAACTTTTCGTTGAGCTGAGTGAAGTCGTCTAGAGGGATTGTTAGTATCTCTTGTCACAATAAATAAATCGAGCATCGATGGAAAGTTTTTTACTCACCCTTCTTCTGTGAGTACTTCTCGATAAGCTTGATCAGCTTGGGCCGAATCGCGAGGGTTTGGTGGTACAGTTTCTGTCACTTTGTTAGTATGATATGGAGGATGGGTGAAAAAGAGGGAGAGGGGGGGCCTACTGAAATCTCGTCAGTGTCCTCCTCCCGCGGTGTGGCGTTGGAGGCGCTCAGCAGGGTCAGCAGCTTCTCGACATTCTTGATCTCGGCAAACACCTCGGCCTCCATCTGGGCCTCGCGCTGCAGCTCGTCGGGGGTCGGGTCGGCCAGGATCTCGACGTAGTTGAGCGGGAAGATGCCAGTGCGGCCCTTGAGCGAGCCGCGCCACCAGTCGCGGTAGACGGACTCGAGCACGGCGATGATGTCGCCCTTCTTGAAGTCGAGCTCGTCCTGCTCTGACGCGGCAAAGTCAAAGAGTGCACGCACACGGGAGACCGTCGCCGCCGTGGTGCCTTGCGTGGGGGCGGGTGCCGCTGCCTGTCCTGCGCCGCCGGCAGGGCCACCAGCCGCGGCACCGCCATAGCCCGAGGGGCCGCCTGCACCCGATGGACCGGCAGCAGTACCGACCGCGGCGCCGCTGCCGCTGGGTGCGGCCTGCTTCTTGCTGGTCTCGTCCTCCAGAGACAGCTTGAGCGCGCGCTGCAAGTCTTCCTCTTCACGCTGGCGGTCCTGCTGGGTCAGGCTGTTCTTCTGGGGCGCCGAGGGCGCGGGCTGCAGCTGCGGCTGGGCGTGCTGCAGGCGGCTGTAGGCGTCCGACATGATGCCGAGGTCGGTGTTGCTGCGGAACATCTCGGACCACTCCTTCATGCGCTCCAAGATCTTGAGGCGCACGAGGTTGTGGGTGTTGCGGTCGTTGGCGAGCTTGAGCAGGGCGTCGGTGAAGGCGCGCGAGGCGAGTTCGCGGTGCAGCGGCGTGCCGCAGTTCTGGCTGAGGGCGTTGGCGAGCTCGAGGGTGTAGAGCTGGACGTTGGCATTGCGATGCGCGAGGCGTTTGATGAGGCTCTGGACGGCCTCCTTGGGGCCGTTGACGGCATCGCTCGAGACACGGTCGCACACTTCGAGGATGGCGGACCAGTCCTCGGAGGTGGCATTTTCGTCGGTGGCCTTGCCTGGAGGGAGGGACACACGTGTTAGAGACCAGAGGGACTGTAGCGTCAAAGGAAGGGCTGAAGAAAGCACACGACGCGAGCGCATCGCAATCGGTGTCAAGACATACCGACGGCCTCGTCAAAGGGGCCGGGAGCGGCTGCGCGAAACATGGTGGCGGGCGCGCGAAGTGACCAGGCGGGTGAAGTCGATGGCGGTAAAGCAAAATGAAAAGTCGATACGATTGCAGTCCGAGTGGAGCGTGGTCACGGCCTGAAGATAAAGGCACAGGTTTGATGCGAGCTCTACGAAAATGGTCGACTACCAATCAGGCAGCAGAGCTTCGGATGAGATGACGATGTGCTGCAGCTTGCTAAGGAGGCTATTCTCGCGAAAGGAGGCGGGTCCCGTTCAAGTTCGCTTGTCGCATTGCAAAAGAAATGGTTCGTAGATGCAGGTCTGGACGAGTGGTTGGGCCAACTGTCGGTTCGTTGAAGAACAAGAGAGAGATCGTTTGTGAGAAGAGTTTGGTTGACGATGCTCAAACGAACGCTGTCGGGGGGTAAAAAGGGAAGGTCGGGAGGAGCAGGTGGAGCGGGCAGGTGCGAGAGGCAAAGAAGGCACGAGTAGGCGCAGGTTAGGCCTAGTTGGGCAATGATGAATTCCCACTACGTTTGACACTGTGGTGCTACTCTCTTGGGTGCTATTACGTCGTCCGCAAGGCAGTCGCAGCGGGCCTGCCCAGGCCAGCTCAGGCCCCAAACCCCACCTGGCCTCGCCTCCTTCCTTGCACGAGGCAAGCCTGGTCGAGGCTGTCCAGTCACAGTGCGCAGGTTAATAGTGGGGCCGCTCGAAGCTGCCTGTAAAGAGAGCAGGTCGCAGATAGAAAAGACAGGATGGAAGCTGCGACTGGTCGAGGACGGCACAACCAGGGGAGGGAAAGAACGAAAGATCGACAGGTCTGTCGGGAAAACAGGCAGGATCTAAGCATCTTTACTTTCCGCTTTCTTCGGCGAGCACTCGGACTACAAGTACGAGGAGACACCCCGACGAATATCTGTCATTCATACGCTATTGCCTGGCCAAGCCACTGAGCCACTGTGGCAGAGTCGAGCCCCCTTCCCAAGCAAACCTAGCAAGCTGCGGCAAAGGAAGGACCACTGAAGAAATCCCACCTTAAAATAAATCCGCCACATCGCAACGCCCCGCCGTCAGAGGAGACCCTGACGTACGTCGTATATTCGCCTCTTGAAAAAAGAGTGGGCTCGGCTTTGGGCGAAGAGCTGCCAATTTGTGCTTGGTTTGCGAATGCGAGCGTGTGGCTTGCAAGGCTTGCAAGGCTTGCAAGGGTGCTATTTTGCCTGTGTTTTCAGCAGAGCTTTTTTGAAGTGCTCTTTTCTTGCTGCCTCAGTCTAGCGCAAGCTGATTACGTAGGTATGTCGACGAGTACGGAGTACTTGCATCTTACTTGGAGCATCGAGTGAAAAAGCCTGTAAAAAATATCGCAGGAGAAAGCAGTCCCTAAAATAGATAGAAGAGTGAACCGCGGGTTGGCTCCCTCCTGGAGCCGGTTCACATCACGTGGGATATCATTCATCGGTGTGTTGACGAAAATATCGTCCATTCAGACTGTAATTCTTACAAGCTCCTGAATGTCTTTCTGTTTTACAACAAGATACTTTGCATATTGACCAAGGGCATCTCGTATCATGTGCAGTAGATATATATAAGATACATCGCCCTTTCTGTCTGTTGACCACCAGTATCCCTGTCCGATCCCTTTTTGCCTATGATAGATGTTTGGATGTTTTTGTAACGTATAACATGTAGAAGAGGAGTTGGTACAAGGCTAGAGATAGCGAGCATGCGGCAGCTACACTCTATTTGACCTCAAGATACCCCAAAAAGAGAAGAGAAGCGTGGTATGAATGTGAAAATGGCACGTATAAGGACCGATGCAAAGAGAGCAAAGAAGCACGCCAAGAAAGAAACAATGAATGAAGATGAGAACGAACAGACGAAAATGAGATGACGATGAGAGAAACGCCCGCCTTGGTTCCTCCATGGTTCCGCTTGCCCTGTCCTGCTGTCCCCAGGGCCCGTCATCACCGAAATCCAGGGCAGAAAGTTGAGAAGAATTGAGCAGAATTGAAAAAGAAAACAAACCATCGCTTGGTAGTAGAGAACAACGAAGAATGAAGAGGAAGCGAAAGAAAGAAAAAAACGAGAAAAGAAAGCGACCATTCTAACTGTCAACAAATGATGCGACAACGCCTCATGAAAATGGTTTGAAGACACAACAGAAAAGAGTTAAATGCACAACAGGTCGCCAAAGAAGAATGGAGTATGATATGCGAAAATGAGAACAAATGGAAATGGCAATGTGATGGAGAAGACAGTGAGAAATATACTCATCTCACCACGGCGGTGACACCTCACCACGGCCGGCGGCGCGACTCATCAATGCTCTGCCGGTTGGGGTCGCGCCCAATCTCGGACAGGTCAAAGACGAGAGGCTCGTCGTCCGCCTCACCGTAGCCGCCGCCGCTGCCACTAATGCCGCCACTGCCGGTCGCGCCGGCACCACCGCCGGCACCACCGAGGTGGCCAACGAGACCACTAGCGACGCTGCCCGTACCGCTGCCGCGGCCCGAGCCGCCGCCGCCGCTGTAGCGGCCCATAAACGAGCTGTTAATGCTGCCCCGGGACATTTGTGGCGGCGTGGGTCGCCCCTCGCTGCCGACACTACCGCGCAGGCCGGACGTTGCATCGCCCTGCTGCTGCTGCTGTGACTGCTGTGTATGCTGCTGAGCGGCGGTGGTGGCTGCCTGTTGGTGGCGGCTCATGTACCGGCGCCTAGGCGAGGCACTCAAACTGCCACCGCCGGCCGCGGTGCTCGAGCGGAGGGCCGCAGCCACGGACGACGTGGCAGGCGGCAACGAGGTGTCGGCAGCTTGGTGGGCGTCGTCACCACCGCGGACACCCGCCGAGCGTGACAGAGCACCGCCACTTGCGGGCCGCAGAATCCCTGCAGCGACCGCCTTGCGGCCACCCGCACCCACAGCAGGGCTGCCGGCGACACCACCAACGGCAGCGCCTTCACAGGCGGTTGCGCCGTCGTCGCCCGCAGAGTCCCCTGTGGAGGTGCCGCGGTGCTCTGGACCCTCTTGGTCGAGGCGGAAGAGTGCACCGGGCGGGGGTGGCTCGCGGGCGTCCGCGCCGCCGACGCTCAGGCTACGCTGTGCAAAGGCGGCCAGCTCGGCCGAGTCGTCGTCGACGTGGTGGACGGCGCGCGTCTTCTGGACGGCCGAGCTCGAGCGGCGGCCACCGATCTGGAGAAGGCGCGGCGAGAGCGGGATATCGATCGCTGTCGCGCCACCCGCCACGTCCTGGTTGTCGTCCTCATCGTCGTCGTCCTCGTTGCCCTCGCCACCTTCGACGTCTTTGCCGCCAATGGGACGTGGGCCGCCAGGTCGCACGCGAGACTGGCCCTGGTAGTCAATGATGGCATTCTCACTCAACCGTGATGGCACCGCGGGCGTGTGCGGGGCGTGTGGCGTGTTAGGCGACAACGGTTTGATGGGCGAGTGCGACGACGGCGACAGCGACGTAGAGGTGTTCGCGGCCGCCGCGCCAGTGGCGTTGCCGGTGGTGCTTGAGGCGCCCGATGTGCCCGGCCCGGCCAGCTGGCGGCTGGATGAGCTCAGCGACCGCGGCATCTGCATAGACGAGTTCATGGAGTCGGTCAACGCCACGTTGGACTCGCGCATGAGCTGGAAGCGGGACAGCTGAGCCGCCGTGCGACGTGCCGACTCACCGCGCTTGCTGCTGGTTTCAAAGCTCTGCAGCGTCTTCTTGCTTTCGAGCGCTTTGAGGAACTCGGAAATGTTGTCATCGTCGGTCTGGAACGATCCAGAGCTAGCGACACCGCCTACCTCGGCCAGCAGGCCCGAGCCGGGCTGGGCCATGGACGACGCCATACTCTGCTTGCCGCTGCTCCCTTGATCGTCTTCGTTGCGGCTGGCGCCGCCAAAAGACGACCGGCCACGCCGATGCGTAAAGCTGCTGCTGAAGCGGCTGCCGCCGCCTGCGGGACGGGGTGACGAGCTTTGCCCAGGGTCCATCATGGCAGCCGCCATGGCGGCGGCCGACGGACTGCCCACAGAGGTCGAAACCTGCGGGGCACCACGGAGTGACGCGGCCATGCCCGCTGTGAGTGAGCTGCGGTTTCTAGCCTGGGCTAGCGCACTCAAGCCAGACGTAGGCCGTGACCCAGAGAGGGGTGACGAGGGGAGTGGGAGCTCATCTTGTGCTGTCCGCGGTGATCCAGACAGCGAGCCAGCCTTGAAGGGTTGGAACGAGACAGATGTCCGGCGGCCATGGCCGTCCAGGTTGCGGAGCACGGGTGGTCTGGTGGAGATGGACGACGTGGGCGACAAGCCAGCTGCACGACCGGCGGTGATGGGCAGGGAATTTGGCGGATCGATCTGTGGCCGCTGTTCCATACTCGACGGCCGGATCGAGTTTGTCGGCGAACTCGTGTCCGAGCCAATTGTGCGGACCGCCTTGAGGGCGGAAATGGGGCTGGTGCCCAGAGCGTCTGCACCGTGGAACGTGGACAGACTACCGTATGTCTGCTGCGGCTGGGGCCGGTACGCGGGCTCGGCGACATTGCGGTTGCTGCGCTGGTGGGAAGGGAGCGAGCCGACGACTTCGGCGGACGACTCCCGCCGCCGGTGCTGCTGGCCAGAGGCCTGCTGTGTGTGGCGCTGCTGGGGCAGGTAGACATTGTCTGGACGTTGAGAAGGCGGAAGCGAGGGGCGGAAGTAATTTTCGTCAATGCCCATGAAGCGCGAGCTCAGGAGCGACTCGGAGTCATCGATGCGGAAGCTGCAGTCGTTGCGGTAGGTGACCGAGGCGGAGAAGCGGCCAATGGGCACTTCGAGATCGCCAAACATGTAGTCCGTAACCACATCGCGGCCGTTGTCGAAGAGCAGGGGTTGCCGGAGGTTGTCGAAGCCGCGCGAGCTAATGCGCGCCTCGGCTTCGGCGCCGGTGAGGACGCGGCAGCGCACCTTCAGTGCCGGGTGCACACCCTTAGTGGATGCCTGGCGGGAGAAGCGGTACGCGGGCAGCACGTGTGTGGTAACAAAGAGCGACCGGAAGAAGACAATGCTGCGCTTGTAGATGGTCGGCAGAATGGGGCCAAAGTCCTCGATCTCGTACTCGGCGCCGCTGCCGCTGGCGCTACCGCTCGCATCGCCGGCCCGTCCCTTGTCGGCTGCGGACTCGGCAGCAATACTGCTCCCACTACCGCCAGTGCCACCACTGCTGCTTTTTAATAAGCTGGGGATGCACTGCAGCTCGATCTTCCAGCGCTCGAGAATGATTTCGGTGGATCGTGTGCGGATCTTGTTGCTATCCGACCGGCCGCTGCTGCTGCTGCCGCTGCCGCTCGCGGACATGTCGGACGAGTTGAGCGCTTCGAGCGCGTCCCAGCGCTTGCCGTTTTCGTCGATGACGACCAGTGCCTGGCCGGTGGCCAGTCGTGAAGCATCCAGGTAGGTCTCGATGATCATGGGTGGCGGCCGGTGGTCGAATCCGCCGCAGTGTTTCCAGGCTTTGAGCTCGTCTTTGAAGTCGTCGATGTCCTCGGTTTCGATTTGGAACTGCGGGGTGGGTTAGCAAAACACGTAGAGATGGCAATGGTTTCGGTTGTCGTATCATCAAGACAAAACCTACCCATTTATTTGTCTTGCGTCCCCGGCCACCGCCCGAAGGCGTTGTCGGGATCCGGGCCTGGACGACAAGCACGGCTGCTTTGAGATGGAAGTTCTGTAGCAATGACGATGGTTAGAAGAGGGAAGGACAGGGGTGAGCAAGCGAAGGAGGGAAACGGCGCCAAGAGTGCGCACCTGTATTATCTGGTCCAGCTTCTTGATGGACTCTTTTGTTGGACCCCCCGATGCCAGAGCTGTGGTAGGTGCAGTACCAGCTGTGCCGCCATCACCACCACCGCCGCCGCCGCCGCCGCCGCCGCCGCCATCAAGTGATGGGCCCGGCGGTGCGGCTTCGGATGCAGCGCGGGACCGGCTGGCGAGTGCGTCTCTTGGGTTGTTGGTACGTGTGGGGTTCGTCTGGGGGGAGGTCGCGGGTGAGTAGCCGCCGCGAGGCGGGTGCCGCGATTGTTGATGCATTGTGCGGTTGTGTGTGTGTGTGTGTGTGTGTGTGGGAGAAGGGGTTGTTGGTGTGTTTCTATCGATGGTGGTGGCTGGCCGATATCGAATCGTCCGGAGGCCTATTCGAAAGCGTCGCTGGTTGTCGCTTGTCGGCGTCGGCTTTGGCCAAGCCCGCCCCGATGCGCTGGGTGCTGGGTTGGGGAAGAGAAGGGGGAGGGCGCGGAGGTGAAAGGGAGGGAAGGGTGCGAGGTCGATGCAGCGGGCTACATTTATCTGGATTAACAGTCTCGATGATGGGAGGAGAGGCGAGGCGAGTGTCGATGGGATCCTGTAGACTCGTCGTCGACGGCCGTTGCAGGGCTGGCGAGCTGGAAGAGCTGGAAGAGCTGGCGAAGCTGGCGGCTGGCGGCTGGCGGTTGAGGGTTATGCGAGGTCCGGAACCGCCTCTGGTTTGGTCGCCTTCGTTCACGTTTTGTTTTTCTTGGGATTTGGGATCTTGCTAGGCTGCTGCTTGCTTGCTTGTTTTGTTGCTGCTGAATGCTCGCTTGCTTGCTGCTCGTGCTGGTGCTGCTGCTACCTCATGCAGGACGGGGCTGCAGCTGCAGTGATTTGACGGGCCTTGGCCTGCGCTTTGTGGCTGGCGGACCGGGGTATGCGTTTTCGCGTTTTGCCGTGGTGGTCGTTGTGTTCGTGGTGCGCTTGCGAGCGGGCATGCCGCCAGACAGAAGACAAAACAGAACGAATCGACAGACTGCAGCGCAGTGAAATGGGGTCGGGATGAGAAGGAGAAAAGAAAGAGGATCCAGCAGCTCAACAGAAGGCTGGGCGGCTGGTGGTTGCTGTTGGGGGGATGATGGGATAGGGTTGGACGATGACGGTTTTGCCGGCCGATACCGATGTAAGGCGGTCTGGGCTGTGTGTCTTTGGCTCTTTGTGGCTCAGTGGTCTTCTGCGGAGGGCCCTGTGGCTCTGTAAGACAAGGTACAGTGCGAGAATGTGTGTGGTGCGTTGTGTGAAGCTCACGGCTAGGGCCTCTGCGGTATGGTGTCTCAGCGGGGAAGGAGAAGGGTGTGGGCCGCTGGTGGGAAATGTGTTTGGCGATGAACGGGCTGGCCGGGGTTGTGAGAGGCTCAGTCGTGCTCACGACGACTCGGAGAAAACAGAGAAGCGGCAAAAGATGCTGCAACAAGAGAACGGAAACAGAGAAAGGAAACACAAAAAGAGCACAGATGTGCAATTGGAGCCGGAAGATAAAAGGGACAAACGGATCAATACATTACAAGACAAACCTCCAGTGTGACCAGCTGCACCAGGTGATGTACAGACAAACAGACAAGGGAGAGAGGAGAGAGACAGGGACGAAGAGAGAGAGACGACGAGACAGGAAACGAGAGAAAAGGGGGTGGGCTAAGGCTGCATGACTAGACCTGGCGGTTGGCGGCTGCCGTGTGCTGGCTGCTGGCGTTCGATCGTCTGGGCTAGCTCACTGGTGGCCGAAATGGCTACCGGTCGCGATAACAGAGGCGATGGTTGCGATGTGTGTTGTGTGGGATGTGAGATGTAGTGATGTGGTGCACTGTATGATACGAAGTATGTCGTATGTAATAGATGTGTTGAACGAGAGATGGACAGACTTCGATGTCTACGAATTAGGCAAATCCGAGTACGCGTGAGGTGCTCGAGTGATGGGACGCTCCTTCCTCGACAGCTGCTGTTCTCTCTTTCATCTCGTCGCCTTTTTGGCTGTTCCTTCTCGATTGGGAGGTATTAATACCCTTGCCTTGTTGCAAAGGCTTGGAAGGCGTGAGCGAACGACAAGGTGGATGGGGCAAGAGCCAGACAGCCAGAGGAAGCAAGCGTCATACCGGCCGAACAGTGCCCATGGCGCGCGGTGGCAGCCAGTGAGCGGGGACGAAAATAGGGGAGTGACCAGACCCAAACAGACCTAACCTTGGGAGGGGGATGGAGGGAAAAGAGGGAAAAGAGTGAAAAGAGGAGAAGGCAACGCGTGCTGGCAGGTGTCCTGCTGGGGGGGAAGAGCAAGAGAGGGGAGGAGCGGGCCCACCTGTGTTTGGCTCTTGCCTCTTTCGAGCCCACCACACCGTGTGCGTGTTACTGTGAGGCCGACCACTGGTGCGCGCGCTCTTATTAAGACAGACAGGGGCGCTGTGCGGGCCATAGCCGCCAAAGCTACAGCGGTCCTGAATCACGCGGTCCAGCGCACCAAGATCCCATCCGATGACGAAATGACGAGCCTCCCACGGGAATGTGCCGATTCGGTACACAGCACCAACAGCAGAGGCTATTGTCGAGAAAAAGAAGAAAAAGGACAAGAATGGATGCAGAAAGCCATTCGATGGCCAAAAAGGTTAAGAAAATGCATCATGCTCGGCGTTGTCCCGAATGGCGCAGAGGCCGAATCCGGAGTCGCTTCTTGCCAGTAAAAATAGGAAATAGTGGTCAACTGATAGGAGCCTCGCACAGTGCACACCGCCTGTTATCACCGTCCAGCGCACTGTGCGACCTGGTGCGGCACATTTTGGCACGCCACAGCCCTGTGCACTGATTGGCCGGCAGCAGCTCGCTGTCGTTCACAGCACGTATCTTACAGGGCCCACAGCGAGCACAGCACCACCACATGCACTTGCCTAGCTCGCTCGGCGCTCTCGACTCTCTCCCCTGGTTGAAGCATCTCCGTGCTCCGTTCGATGGTCGCCTCGCCTCCCTCCTTTACACAACGATAAGAGGAGGAGTCGCTGCGATTGCCAATCTATGTGCAGCATGCGGGTATCTCGCACCGGTCTGTATGATAGGTGCAGATAATAACACGATCAGCACATGTTCCGTCGAGGGAGGGTAGGACTTGTCTTGTGACTTGTGCACGTCGTGGGGTAAAATACATGTTCAACAAGCTGCACATAGAGCCATTGATCAATTAGGTCTCCCTTTTTTCTGGATTTTGTCGATTCTGTCGTTTTTTTTCTTCCTCGTTCGGATTGGTCAATCTCAGGCCAATATTGGCCCAGGCAGACGCCCGTTGAGGCTCAAGGCAACAGCACCAAGACGGGCATCAAATAGTCGAAATGTCGGAGAACGAGAGACAAATCCTGACAATCTCGTTTGGCAAGCTGATCCATGCATGCATCCAGCCAGCACTTTGACGTTGTTGGAGCTACTGCGGGCACCCGTGAAGGGAGAACCAACATGTGTGTCGTATGGTGGGTGGGGTTATGGCCGATTGAGTGACTCTCGGAGGGAAGGCTGTCACAACACTGCCGGCACCTTCGAGTCATCAGGGGAGTCAGGGGAAGACGGTACTTTTCATAAAACGATGCTAAAAGGGGGTGTGTTAACTTCGTGGGTTGAGAGTAATTTGTGTCCTCTGATATTATTATTTGTTTTAATTTACTCGACCAGAACAATAAAGACAAAAAATTGATGGGGTTTCTTTTTTTCCTTTTCAAAAGAAAAACATCGAAGGATTTCGTCTTGGGTGCCTAATAGGCTCACAACACTCAAACGCCCGCCTCACCACACAATGCAACAGCACATTGGCCAACCACATCGGCCTCAAGAAAAAGCACTGCAACCTTGAAAGGGCGCGGGAGCCAGCCCCAAATGCCAGACCTGGCTTGCTTCCCATTATTGGTCTTGTATTTTTGTTGTTTATTCGGTGCATCCTTTTTGTAAATTTTGTGCTACACCGTCCAGGGCGAGCGAGTCTCACAAACGAGGTGCAATTCCTCCACCAGGTGGGACACATGCTGTAGCTGCATGCAGATGGCCAATATATATCGTGGACATGTGGAGATGTCTATTGAAACGTGTCTAGGTAAATTAGGCTGCCCTTCTTCTCTTTGTTGCCTCTCTCTGTCCCATAGGAGGGCATTCGATCCTGTGAAAGGGCCGTCTAAAATATCATTAAAAAATGAACAAAAAACTCCGGCCAGCGAACTGGCGGTGTATGTACAGTTGCTGGAAGAAGAATAAAGAGAACGAAGAAAAACGAACCAGCATGCAAAGATGTGGGTAATATAAACAATGAAAGCACGAAGCAATGTGAGAAAGGCGGGAAGAACACTTATCAAGCCTATGCCTTGCCGCCTCGCCCACCACCACCACCTCCACCACCACCGCCCCTTCGTCGTGAAGAGCCGCCTTCCCCACCGGCAGCGACTTCCGAATGGTGGTGGCCATCCCCACCACCCTGGACACTACCACTACCACGGCCCCCGCGATGGTTGCGACTCCCGCCGCCGCCGCCACGTTCACCACCACCTCCTCCTGCCCCTCCTCCTCGAGTGGCTGCCTTGTTGTTTGTGGATGGTCTGTGCTTGCGAGACGATGTTGATGCTGCCGCCTTGGTATCACCGACACTTGGACCGCCAGGTGATGCTGCTGCACCGTGATTCTGGCGTGCGTCGGCGGCTTTGGCGCCCCCTCGTCCCTCACGGCCGCCACGGCCACCTCGGCCGGAACCAGAACCAGAACCAGAACCCGAACCCTTGATGCGTGGCTGCTGGCGTCGTGTCTCTTCTTGTTGTGTCCGCTGGCTCTCTTGGTCCCACCATTCTTGGAAGGCTTGCTCCTCCTGGATCTCCTGCAGGCTGCGCTTGGCGACGGCCTCCTTTATGGTTTCCTGCTCGAGCTGCTGCTGCAAAAAGATGTCGGCCATGGTCAGGCCCAGCACGGGCTCGGCCTTGGGAGCCGGCTTGATGTAGACCTTGGAGTGTGGCGCAAGCGGTGCTGCTGGGGCGGCGGCTGCTAGGCTAGGGTACGACGACGACGACGAGCCGCCCGCACTGGGGCGCGGCTGGCCGGCGAAGCGTGTGTCCGGCGACGCAGCACGGGGGCTGTGGTGCAGCGACTTCTTCGCGGTCGGTTTCGGCAGCGAGCCGAGCTTGGGGTCGGCGGACGGTGTATTTGTACCAGGCGTGGACAAGGGGGACGTAGAAGGTGGAGGTGCCAGGTGCGTAGGCTGTTTGGACTGACTCGAGGGAGATTGGCTTGTATTTGTATCCCAGGCCGGGCCCTTTGGCAGGCTCTTTGCAAGAGACTGGGCCTGCTGTTGTAGCTGCTGTTGCTGTTGCTGCTTCTTCCGCTCCTTCTGAGACATCTTGGGCGGCGCGATTTTCGGCAGAGAGACAGCCGGTATCTCCTCGGGCTCAGCCCGCTGTTCTTTGAGCCCGGCTGACAGTGCCGATTTTCTGGGGTCGACAAAGGGCGGCGAAGACGACTCGGTCATGATGGAGCGCAGATCCAGCCGCTCTGTCGAAGGTGTCGCCGTTGGCGAGCCCCATGGCTTGGCGTTATTGTCTGCTGGTATCTTGGGTGTCGATGTCGCTGGGTCCGGCGTAGATGGTGTAGCAACGAGTTTCACAAAGCCACGAACGCCCGGACGGCGTGCAGGTGTTGTCGGCGGTGCAAAGCTGGACACGGGCGACGAGCCGATGATGTTGACCTTGGGTTGGGCGGCCGGTGAGGGCGAGGCGCCAAAGCCACTGTCGTCCCGCATGGAGCTTGCCACCATCCCATCGTCGGCGGCGTCGTCGGTTGCGGCAGCTGGATCGCCGCGGCTTCCTGGCCGGGTGCCCCCCGCCAAGGGGTTGCCAGTCGCTTCATCCTCTTCCATGCTGAACATGAGGTCGGCATGCGACGCCTTGGGCCGCAGGACAGGACTCGTCGGCTGCTCGTGTTTGCTAACGCGAGACTTTCTCCTCGCACGGTCGGAGCTTGGCGAGGCTGTCGGCATGAACAGGCTGTTGTTGTTGTTGTTATTGTCATCGACGCTGCCGACGCGTCCCTTGAACGAGGACGAGACGGCTCGGCGGTCGTCATCGCGGTGTGTCGTCTTGAAAGCCATTTCGCGAACACGGCGCTGCCGCTCCTCATCCATGTCCTGGGCCAGCTCGGGGTACCTTTGCAGGAGAAGGACCATGGCGCGGCCGCTGCGCGCAAACGGCATCTGCGTCAGCTGGTTGTCGCGGACGATGGCGTCCAGGTCCTGGAGCAGCTCTTCGTCGAGGTCGTCCAGCAAATGGTTCTCCAGCATCGTTTCCATCTGCAGACAAATGTACTCGAGGGCCGCGTCCTTGAACTCGCTGACGGAACAGACACTGATTGTGTTGAGCAGATGCGAAATGTTGCGTGTCGTAGCAAACTGGCCGATCACCAGCTGACAGATCTGCGACAGGCGGTCCAGCATCAACTCGTTGGCGATGCTCAAGACGTCGAGCACGGCATCAAAGAAGGCTTCCAAGTCGGGCGACACCAACGAGTCAAACAGCTCGGGGCCCGCGTCGGCATATAGGTACTGAAGAACAAACTGGAAGGCCTTGGGGTCCATATGCTTCAGGTCCAGCTTGAGCCTGGTCTTGGCCACAGACTGGGTCGATGTCTGCCGGCGGTTGGCCAGCCACTGCCCACCGGAGCGGCCGTGGAAGAGGCCCTCAAACCATGGGCACCGCTGGCACAAGAAAACACTATGGACGGGCAACTCGGCGCCGTTGAGCTCCAAAACGGCATCGCCGTCTTCAAAGAAGCGGCCGTCTTTCATGGCCACTCGGAAGTCGTCGTGCATGCTCTGTTTGGGCTCGGTCTGGATGCGCACAGCCGCCTCGAGCTGGGGCATGTTAAGACGCGTCGCCGCCTTCATGACCTCTGCCCGTACCTGACGGTAGCGGTACGCCAACGGTTGTGCCTGACGTGTAAAGTTCCACACCGGGATGACCTTGTCCTCGTAAAAGTAGAGGACAAAGTTCAGCAGACCGAGCAAGTCCAGGCCCTGGAAGGTGATGACTGCCACGCTGTCCGCGCCGTCGGTCTGTTCTGTTTGGATAGACAGCAGCTCGGGCAGCTCAAAGATGCCGCCGCCGTTCCGGCACTGCGCCAACGCATCGCGCAAAACACTACTGCGGGCGGAGGCGATCCAACTGTGCACAGGGATCCGAATCTCGGGCGACAAGGATGTGCAGACCAGAACGCCCGGCGCAGGCGAGCCTCGATTTTCAAACGCCCAGTCGGTGAGGTAGTCGGTCAGGTCGCGCTCGAGCTCCGTGGCACGCAGAATCTGGTAGGCCACGGGTCCCAGGCGCTCTTGAAGGGCTGCGGCGTCCCAAAACTTGAGCGTATCTGCATCTTTGGTGTCTGGCTCGGACGACACAAAGTCGGTGAGCGCCATGAGCGGGCGAACGTCTTCCCACAGCGACTGCTCCTCGACGCCAATCTGCTCTTTAATGACGTCGGAGTCGCACCGGATCGCCGCAAAGGCGCCAAACGCTGAGCTGCGCACGGTGGCCACGTTCGTAATGTACGGTACGCGCTGGAACTTGTAGTCCTTTTTTTTCAGGTTCTTCTGAGCGCCGCTGCCGCTGACATGCGCGTCCTTGGCCTTGGCACGCTTGATACGCCGCCACACGGCGCCGGAGTGCGTGCTGATGATCACGGAGCCCTGCTCGCCGACGTCCACGGACCGCACGCCGTCTTTGCGGGCGTTCCAGATGCACTGCGGCGTCGTCAGGGCGTCGCGGATCTTGGAGGGGTTGGTCGTCGATGTAGCCGACTGGCCGCCCTCGGACAGGTTGGTCAGGTTCATTGTGAAGAGGTCGCCGCGGCTCGTGACGGCGGCAATCGTCTCGCCGCCCGAGGCAATGTAGTTGATCTGACTGCGGCCGGCGTCGTAGCGGGAGGACATGTTAAAGTTGCCGAGGCGGTGGCCAAACGTCTCCGTAAAGGGGAACTTGACAATCTTGTATCCGTAGCTCGTGAAGACGCAGACGGTGTGATTGGCGAGCAAGCATGTCGTGGCCTTGTCAATGGCCGAGACCGAGACGATGGGCGCTGAAAAGAGTGACGCGGCCACCTTGCGCGGGACGGTCTGGACATCCAGGGACCGCGAGTCCGCATCCATCAGCGCGAGCTGGCCAACGTTCTTGCCCCAGCAGTAGAGCGACGCTCCCGTGTGGGCCACCGAGTGCAGTGCGGATGCAGCCACACCCAGAATGTACTCCTTCCGTAGTGGGCCGAACACCTGTCGCGGTGTGGCGGTCATTGGGTCCTCGTCCCGCTTGGGCGAGGGCGGCAGGGCATAGCCGAGCTGCGAAAAGGTGTTGACGCCCCAGGTCCAGAGCTCGCCATTGTCGGTGACGGCCATGCTGTGGTTCTGGCCCAGGGCCACCTGGACGATTTTCCGGTCGGTGAAGGGACCCTGTACGGGCTCAAAGGAGAAGCGGGTGTTCTCGTCGCCCAGACCCAAACGGCCGCCGCGTCCGATGCCGCACATGTAGAGGTTCGACACCGGGTCGGCAGTCAAGATGGCGCTATGCAGCTTGGACAAGACGACGTCGTGGATCAGCAGTGGCCGGCCCTGGATCAGAGCGGGTATGCTGCCGGGCCCATCGGTCGCTGATGGTGGGGCATCGGCCTGGTCGAGCTGCTTCGTCTCTTCGAGGTGCTCCTCGTAGAAGCGTCGGACGAGGTGGTCGGGCCGCTTGAGGTACACGCGCTCGGGAAATTGGCGGTCGTCACCGTCGCCCAGACCAAGGGTCAGATTCTTGTTGCTGCCAAAGAAAAACAGGTCTTCGCCGTCGACGAGCGCCTGGAGGCCACTGGCGTTGGCGGGCCGGTTCTGCTGGATGGCCACATCGTCGTCGTCCGAGTCGTTGCCTGTTGGTGCCGCTGTGTCGTCCAGGGCGTCGAGAAGCCGCTCGCCGATGGTCGAATTGTACAAGTCAAAAGGACTGTTGCCCTCGTGGTCTTTGGTCTTGATCAGCTGGCCGATGCGACCAACGGGCGCACCCAAGGTCTGACCAGCAATGTCCTTGCGCTCTTTCAGCAATAGCAACCGTGCAATGGCAATGTTGCCGGCGTAGAGGGCGCGGTGCAGGGCATTCCAGCCGCTTTCCGGGTCCTGCACATATATGTCGATCGCGGGATGTTCGAGGAGCGCCTGGACGAAGAGGACGGCGTTGTCGGAGGTGGATGCGGCGGCGCGGAGGAGGATGGTCAGGCCGGCATGGTCACGACTGTTGATTTCGGCCTTGCCAATGCCGCCGCTGCCGGCCCCGGACTTGGCCGGACCAAAGCCAGCACCAAAGCCTGAGGTCTTGCGCGACTTGCCGGCGGAGGCCCTTGGTGAAGTCGCATAGGGGCTGCCTCCGATATCTCCGGGGCCGCTGGAGCCTCCTCCACCACCGCCGCCGCCGCCAGCGCTCGAGTTCGCATTCCAAACAGCGGCTGCTTGTGCACTGTGGCCCGTCAGCGCAAGC
The DNA here is from genome assembly GCA_021397985.1 of Sporothrix dimorphospora. NCBI lineage: Eukaryota > Fungi > Ascomycota > Sordariomycetes > Ophiostomatales > Ophiostomataceae > Sporothrix > Sporothrix dimorphospora. The sequence goes on from WOUA01000017.1 coordinate 152,317, forward strand.
AGGCGTCGAAAGCGCTCGACATTGTCTGCAATGTAGCACGACCAGAGTTGACTCATTTAGGCACAAAAGGTGCACAGGGGGTTGCAAAGAATAAATCTCTACAAGCCCCTTCTCTTTCGCTTCAGAAGCGCACCTCGCTGTGATTCTCAGGGATCACGGCGTGTTTAAAGGCGCGAGAAGGAAGCGAGACGAGAAGGACTTGCAACAGAAGACGAGGGATCGCTGTAGGCGTCGACAGTAGGCGAGCTGGTGTGTTCGGTTGAAGTCGAGCAAGTTTGCCTCGTGGCGTCTGGAGAAGAGAGTGAAGAAGTATGCGCCGCGCAAGGCTGTCGGCGATAGGCGCGAAGACGAAGGTAATGCTCTAGTCTGGCGGGCGTTCGAAAGGGTTGGGAGACGATGGACGAGCCCAAAAGCTTGTGGAAAGGTCGATGCGTACAAGGAGGGCTGTATCGTTCTCGGCTTGAAGTCGGCTCGATTCGGTATGTCCGGGAAGATGACGAAGAGGATATTGGGAAGCGTGTCGTCGACGAGGGCGGGTATCTAGGAGGCAAGTTCGACGAGGCGATGGATGGGATCGATCTGGGGGAGGGAAGAGGTCGAAGAGCGGGGTTGGCTGCTCGGGGTGGTCGACGGAGACGAGGTTGTCGTGGCTTTAAGTGTTTTTAATATGAGGTCAGAATGAGACAGAGGCGAAATAACGAGCAGTAGAATAGTGTCTAAAATTAAAGTGTGTGTGACGCGCCTGAGTTCCAGTGGCAGGAAGGGGCGATTAGGCCTGGCAGCCAATCAAAACGGCAGGTGCGCCGGGTTTGGACCCCCAGAGGCTCAGAAAACCTCCTTCCTCAAATGACGCCGTGGCCCTAAAGGACGCCAGACACGCCAGGCGCGCCGCAAAAGGGTGTTTGTTTGCGGAGAAAGTCGTCCTTGCTGAACACGGGCCATGCCAGTCAGGCACCGCGCGCTGTGTTCCTGTTTTGATGTCGTGCATGAACTACGATCGTGGGTGTCGGGCACATCGTGGGCAGCCAAGAGCTCTTTCACGTGCGTCTCGTGCGGTTGGTCGCGACTGCCTTCTGCGACAAGCCGTTGCAGGGAGTTCAGGCCAGGCGTTTGTGGGGAAGGAGCAGGGCTGGGCCAGAGCCCTGATCGCGCTTGCTCTACGCAAGACATTCCACCCCGCTGGCGCGCGGCGCGTTCAGCGCTGCAAGCTCTTAAAACGAGAAGCTGAGAGATTAGTCATTTGTGCCGATCTCTGGTCCTGCCTTTTCGGGAGGTTGTCACCCAAGCTCTGAGCAGGAAGTCGCCATGGAGAATTGCACTGTGCTCCTTCCTTCTGTGATGAAGCTACGACGCACGTCTGCCAACCAGGTTCCAAAAGAGAAAGAGCAAGCTCGAGCAGTCGCAGCAACGGAAGTCGCAGGCGGGGATGGCGCCCAACACAGCAGGCGCGGCGCGCTGCGGACGCTCCTCTGGCCCGCTTCTCCACTGAGTAATTGAGGCGTGCTGAGACGCTCCCTGGCTCCTCTGCTCCGCGACAGGTAACACGGAGTACAGGCGCTACAAGCGGCAAGTGCAACCGTCGCCCGCTGTCGCCTGCCAGCGCGCAGGGGGGCCCACGCTAGACCTGCTATGGACTACCGATACCGGGTTCTTCCTATTCGTGCCCCTGCCTTTTTCTAGTGGACATCCCCCTGGCGCCCAGCGCCCACTGTGCTTGCGACCGCACCCCCATATTCCCCTCAGCGCCCCCAATTTGCACCCAATCTGCACAGAAACCGCGCATTGCACACAGTCGCACGCCGTGTGTCCGCCGATCGCGCACGGTAAGAGCGTCTCGCGCCTCCGCTATGAGGAAGAAATGGACATAATAATAGACAAATATTCGATAAAATAGATAGCTTACACGGGAGTTCCAGCAGTGAGCACAGTAGAGCCAAGCAACAGCAGCGGCTTTTTGCGGCGTTCGGTCTTGCCTCGCCAAAAATTGGGGGGCTCTTTCCTCCATTTTCGCTATTTTCCGTATTTTCCTATTTTTTTTGTGAACCCCATAATTTTTTCTCTCCCGTCTCGAGTCTAGTCCTCACAGTATTTGTTCGACACCACCCGTTATTTCTGGCGCAATAATATCGTCTGGCCGTCCCCTCCTTTGCTCACTTCTGTCTCCTCTGCCGCTCTCTTATTTCTTATTTTTTTGGTGTTTCTCTCACTTGGATAGCTTTTTTGTCGTGTGTTTGCTTGTGCCTGTCTCGCTTCGGCCGTCATTTCGTCTCCGACCTCCTCCGTCCGCCTTTCTTCTCCGTCCTCGCCCCTCTTCGGCATTCCCCTCCGAGAGCCGTCACGATGTCTGACCAGCCTCTCCCGTTCGTTTACCAGTTCGCCGCTGGGTACGTTTGCCGTTCCGGACCCTGTGTCTCTGTTTTGTTGCCATTGCCCTGCGCCTAGGCTCGCGTGGTGGTCCCCGGATCCGCCTCGGGGTATCTTGCGCCGGAGGCGATCGGAAGGATGCCCGTTGCTAACCGATGTTGTGTACAGTGCGGTTGCTGGCGTTTCTGAGGTGTGTAGCACGCGATCCACCCCCGGAGGCCTGTCTGGGTGCGCTCACGGCCCTGCGAGACGGACACTGACGTGATGCTACTATTAGATTCTTGTCATGTACCCGCTGGATGTCGTCAGTACGTTTTGTAGCCGTCGCGTTCTCCGGTCTCCTGTCGCCGAGCCAAGACCGAGCTTTGCTAACCTATCGTCCTTTGCGCAGAGACCCGAGTGTATGTTGAACGCCGTCCTCTCTCAAGAGACAATGAGGAACGAGAAAGGAGATACTGACCATATTACAGCCAGCTTCAGACTGGCAAGGGCACCGGCCCCGATTCGTACAATGGCATGGTTGACTGCTTCCGGAAGATCATCCGCCACGAAGGGTAGGACCCCTAGCACTCCCGACGATATTCCGCTATGGCCGCCGTGCATCGGACTAACCCTTCCGTCTGCAGCTTCTCGAGACTGTACCGCGGCATTTCTGCCCCCATCATGATGGAGGCGCCCAAGCGTGCCACCAAGTTCGCCGCCAACGACGAGTGGGGCAAGTTCTACCGCAAGGCGTTCGGCCAGGAGAAGATGACCCAGAGCCTGAGTGTGCTGACCGGTGCCACGGCCGGTGCCACTGAGAGCTTCGTGTAAGTGCCCTTTTAAAACAACTTATGTTCTGTTCGCCGCCCTAACTTTGCCAGTGTCGTCCCCTTCGAGCTCGTTAAGATCCGTCTTCAGGACAAGGCCTCGGCCGGCAAGTACAACGGCATGATCGACGTCGTCGCTAAGACGGTCCGCAACGAGGGTGTGCTGGCCATGTACCAGGGCCTGGAGAGCACCCTGTGGCGCCACATCCTGTGGAACGCCGGTTATTTTGGCTGCATCTTCCAGGTGCGCCAGCTGATGCCCAAGGCCGACAACAAGCGCTCCCAGATGCTCAACGACATTATCGCTGGCTGTACGTCCCCCCCCCCCCCCCTCCCCAAGTCTACCTTTCGCGAACTGTTCTGACCTCCTTCTCCTTTCTAGCTGTCGGTGGTACCATCGGTACGCTTCTGAACACGCCCATGTACGTATCTCTCGAGCACGCACAAATTTTCCATCTCCTCGTTGTACTAACCCCTACAGGGACGTTGTCAAGAGCCGTATTCAGAACGAGACGCGGGTGCCTGGCGTTGTGTCTAAGTACAACTGGGCCTGGCCCGCCGTCGGCACCGTCCTGAAGGAGGAGGGCTTTTCTGCGCTGTACAAGGGCTTCCTGCCCAAGGTGCTGCGTCTCGGCCCCGGCGGTACGTTTTTAATCCTCACTTCGCTCGTTATTCTTGCATTCTTTAGACTATTTATACTAACTTTTCCCCGCAGGTGGTATCCTCCTGGTCGTCTTCCAGGGCACGATGGACTTTTTCCGCAAGATGAGAGACAACAAGGCATAAACGGTGACGAGAACGGTTTTCTTGTCTTTTAATTCCTTTGCCTTTTTTTTCCTGTCCTGGATTGCTTGCTTTTGAGTTCTTGGACAACATGTGTTCTCCATTTTTGGACGAGGCACCCTTGAGACGTAAACGTGAAAATAAGTCCCCTTGGGGTGTGAGCATTTTGCTTCTGTTATATTTTTTTGGTTACATGGCATTCATTTGGTTATTTTTCTGCCTTTTCACCCTTCTTCTTTCCGATTGGATATTCATAGAGAGCATGCTTTTAGACGAAAGAGAAGACGAGCCGCAAGCCGACCGACAGCAAAAGAAGCAGACAAGACAAGGGATTATGTACAAACAAAAGAAGTCATTGCATTATAGTATCTCATATCACTAGACACAGTTCAACGAAACCACCAGTTGACCGACCCGTTGAGCCGCCCGTCGCCGTGTGCGCTCTTCACGCTGTGCCACCAACCCTTGGGAATGAACATCATGTCCCCGGCGTCCAACTGGGCCTCGTGCATCGTCCCGCCACCTTTCGGAACGTCGTCACCCTCGCTCCACACAGCACTGTGCAGCAGGTGCCGCTCGGGCCCCTGCATCATCTCCTCGCCCCGGATGCGCGACGACGCGTGAGCGGACTGCTGCCGCCGCTGCATGAGCTCTGCCTGCACCTCTCGAAAAATTCGCTCGCCGCCCGCCGGCGCCATCAGGCGCACGGTCTTGCTACTCGCAAGCTGGCAGAACAGGTTCGGGTTGGGATCGCGGTGCCAGGGCGTGTAAGTGGGCTCAAGGCCGAGCCACAGGCTGGCGTCGTAGACGTCGCCGCGACCGGCGTGCTGTACGAGGTCGGGTGCGGGAACGTCCTCCCGTAAAACGGGCGGCAGCTCGGAGAGCGACGCCTGTGCAATGTACAGCTGCGTGACGACGTCCGTCGACGATGACGAAGACTGCGCCAAGCTGCTGTTATACTCGACGGCCGCCAGAAACAGCGCAAGCGGCGCCTCGAGCCGGATGAGTTGCGGCAGTTCGCTGTCGCCAGCCGGTAGCGAGGCGACGTAATGAGCCAGCAGCTCGGCAAGGCCCGCACGGGCGGCCTTTGTTGGTACCGATGATGTTGATCCGCCAGCGGCGAGCCATGTGCAAAACCCGGCTAGGACATGGCCTCCTCCAGGATGTGGCGGGTGCATCAGCTCATATGGGAGCTGGGTCATGGCGAACTGCCCCAGGTAGGGTGCCAGCCGCAGTGAAGGGCCGGCTTCGCCGTCGAACCAGCGTCGGGTCGCAGGCAGTTCTCGTGCGTCTCCGTGGCTGCCGCGGCCCGCTTTCATAAGGAGCGGCTTCTCAGGCCGGAACGCTCGTTCCCGAAATATCTCTAGATCTAGTCTCGGCGCATCAACCGCAGTGACCGGCTGCACGACATGGCGGTCGCCTGACGTCGTCGAGCTTCCGCTATAATGACGGCATTGTCGTCTAATCCATGGTGAGATGACGTTGGCTGGACGCAGAAAAGAAGACACCCCAAGCCTCCACAGAGAACGCATGGGACTAACTGTAGAAGTACCTCGCCAGATGATGCTGCGGCGAAGGTGTAGCGAGGTGTTGTTGATGTTGAAGACAGCATCGGATGTTGTTCTCGGTGATGGTTTTAATTATCACCGGATTGCTTAGTTGCATGATATGTATTTATACGATTTGATCTAACCTCACGACAGCCACATCGCAAAGACACGAAAAGGACGAGAAGATGAGTGACAAAACAAATAAATGGCTTTTTCTATCTTTTAATTTTCCATACTGGTCCAACCTTTTGCAGCGTTCGCGAAAAAGAAAAGCAAAATGCTAAGTAAAATAATAATAAAGGACGTCCCGAAAACGGCACGAGATATAAAGACATGGCAAAGAAAGGAGAAACAGAAATCAAATGAAAAGGAAATAAAAGGAAATAAAAAATACAAAGCCGGAACATACTCCTCCCTTTTATGTGTCAAAAACACCCCTCCCACAAATAATTTGCCTACCGCCCACCGTTCTGCATCTTAAGAATCTCATTCTGGTAGCGCATCTTGAAGCCGTTGGTCAGGGCGCGCATGTCCGGGTAGGCGACCTTGAGCATCTCAAAGCCCTTGGGGATGACGCGCACAGGCCAGAAACTGACGCGCGTGTTGCGGTTGACCTTGAAGCACAAAAAGAAGTAGCCGGGGTGCTTGGCGTCGGTGCAGAAAGCGTACGACGACCGGTTGGGGTTGGCGTCCATGTAGGTTGTAAGCCATTTTTCTAGCAAGTTAGCATGTGGTATATCAAAAATAAAGAAAGGACGAAGAGAAGGAGAAGCAAATCCTACCTGTATCCGCCCTTGTGCCGGGCTGGAACTTTTCGTTGCGCGTCATCTCGCCGACCTTCTTGGCCATGGCCTTGACGTGCTCAACAATCAGCTCGTCCAGGTCCGTGTACGAGTACTTGCCGCCGATGCGCAGCAGCCGGCCCACGGAGAACTCATTTTCTTTCTGCAGCTCCAGCACGTCCAGGTGCTCGTAGACGCCGTCGGCTACCTTCCACGTCACCACCAGGTGGTCGTTGCCGCGCGACGACGGCCGGATGACCATGTCGCCCACGGCTTGCGAGCCCAGGTACTCCTCGGCCTGCGTCGCGTTGAAGGGCCGGAAGAGCGGGTGCTTGATGACGCGCTGCGTGCGGCCCGTGACCTTGTCCTTTTCGGTCAGGTCCTCGCGGTCCTGGTCTTCCTGCCGGAAATCCCACGTGCCGCGCTCGTGGTCGACAAACTTGCGGTACGGCCGGCGCAGCGCGTCCTCGCGCACGGACAGCTTGCTGATAAAGTCCTTGCGGTTAAGCTCGAGCACCTTGGCCTGCGCGGTCTGGCCGACGCGCAGGGCGTCGCGCAGCCCGCCGTTGCGCGAGGACACCTCGTGCGCCTCGATGCGGCCCTCAATGCCGCAGTCCAGCTTGACAATGGCAAAGTCGTCCTTGACCACGCGCACGTACACGGGGATGATCATGCCCTCGCACAGCGACTCCTTGGTCTCGCCCGTGAACATTGTGAAGATCACGTCGGCGCCCAGCAGCACAAACTTGCGCCGCAGCTCCTCATAGGGCGCCTGGAGCTCGGCGCGGATGGTCTCGAGCGTCGCGCGCTTCCGCTGGTTGTAGTTGTTCACCAGCTGCTCAGCGTATTCTTCGAGAATCAGCTCGTTGACCTTTTCTTGCTCATCCTCCTTAAAGAGCTTGCGCACAATGGCACCGGGGCCGTTCTCGTCGGTCTCGGCCTTGACGTCCTCCTCGTCGAGCTCAAGCGCGTCGGCGGCCATCTTGCGGCCCAGCTCGTAGTCCTCGGGGTGCACACGCGTGTTGTCGAGCGGGTCGGACGCCGGGTTCGAGCTGTCGTACTCAATGTACAAGAAACTGGCGCAGTTGTTCCAGACGCGTGGGCCGACAACGGCCAGCTTGCCGCTGTCCGGGTCACCGACCAGCTCGTCGCGCGATGTCACAGACCCACCGTTGGCGTTGATGCCTTTGATGACGGCCGTGGCCTTGCGGGGGCCCAAGCCCGAAATGTACGGCAGCAGGTTCGCCGTGTAGGCATCACTAACCGCCTCGTTGATGTCGACACCGCACAGGTTGACCATGTCGACCATGGCCGACTCGAGCGACTTGGTCAGCCTCTCGGCGGGCAACAAATGCTGGCACGGGTGGAAGATGAGCGACTGCACGTCCTTGCCCAGCGCGGCATACTCCTTCATGGGGTTCTGCAGGTATCGCGCCAGCGCGACGCAGTAGCGCAGCATGGGGTTGAGCGACGGGTGCTCGGCGACAGCGCGCGGGCTGTCCTTGTAGAGGCGCGCGACCTCGTCGTTGACGACCACGACCTCGAGCAGATCGCTGCGGTAGTCGTTGCTGTCCGGGTCGTCGTACTCGGGGCCCATGAGGCCCTTTTCGCTAATCAGGCTCTCGAGGTCTTTCACCAACTTGTGCGTGTCGGCCGAGAAGCCACTCACTCCGACAACGTCGGGCCGCCGCCGCTGGACGACCTCGGCAAAGGCCTCACGCTGCTTGTCGTCGCGGGCCAGGTTACCGAAGCGGCCGGACTCGAGCACGCGGCCATCCTCCTCGACCCACGACCAGAACACGGCCTCGCGCGACGGGTCGCCCATGCCGTTGGACAGGGTGAGCACGCGCGGCGGGGTGCCCAGAACCAAGCCCTTGGGCTTGAAGGGCGCCTGGTCGAGGCGCTTGGAGTACTCGTCGCGGCACGCCTTGAGCACCTCGTCCTGGCAGGCGGTGCGCAGCGTGTCCTTGACACCCTTGGTAATGACCTTTTCGAGCTTGGGGAAGGCGAGGTCCAAGACCTTTTGGCGCTCGTCGTTCCAGGCGTCGGCCAGCTCGCTGAAATTGTCCGAGGCGAACTCGGTGTAGAGCTGGCGCCGGAACTCGCGCTCGTTCTGCAGGCCCAGCTTGACCTCGACCAACCCCTCCTCCTCGGCCTTGATCATCTTGAGGAAGACCTCGGGCCGGCGCGCCATGTCGGTGATGGTCTGGTTAATCAGATACTTGATCTCGTAGAAGGGGTGGGCCTCGTCGATGCGGCGCAGGCCCTTTTCGGTGCGGTGGCAGCTGACGAGGCCGTTTTGGTAGTAGGCGGCGCGGAAATATTTGCGGATGCGCGGGCTGACAAAGAGCTCCTCGGCGTACAGCTGGCGCGCGGCCAAGATGACGGCGTCGGCGGTGGAGTAGGTGTCGTCGGTCAGGCTGTCGGCGAGGTCGACGGGCAGCTTACCGTCGTCGTCGGCGGACGTCTTCTTGCTGATGCGCAGGGCGTTCTGGGCCAGGCGGTCGGGGCTGATGCCGTAGGCGGCAGTGAAGCCGTGGGCCTTGGCCTTGCGCGTGCGCTCAAAGACGGTGGTGGACTTAGCACCGGGCCGCTTCGTGACGACGGCTGTGCTGCCGCCGCCTTCCCGGCCATTGGCGGCACTGCTCTCGGCGGCCAGGTCGCGCAGCTGGGCGGCGTACTGGAAGTTCAGGTAGTCCTGCAGCTCCTGCAGCTCCTCCATGGTGGTGGCCTGGGAGACCATCTCCTCAAAGATGGTGTCCTCGACGCTGGCGGACGTGCGCAGGCTCTCGTAGGTTTTTTCGAGCGAGTTGCGCTTCTCGACGAGCGAGCGGAAGCGGATGTCGAGCTCGAGAATGCGCCACAGGTCGTCCTGGTTGAGCAGCTTCTCGGCGCTGACGTCGTAGTCACCGCCGTCGTCGCGGTCGTCGCGGCCGCCGCGGCGCGGCTTCGCGTAGATCAGGTAGTCCTTGCGGTGCTGGAAGACGTAGGGCACCTCGACGTCGTCAACCACAAAAAACTCGAGCACCTTGCCGACGGCTTTACCAAAGGGACCGTGCAGGTCCTCGTGCATCTGCTTGAGGGGCCACATGAGGTTGATGACCCAGCGGGCCTCCTCCTTGAACTGGTCCGGGGTGATCTGCAGGTTGCGGAAGGGCTTGCGGTCGATCTGGAAGCGCTCGGGTTCGTCGGTGTAGCGGATCTGGTTGTCGCTGTCGGTCATGAGCTTCTCCTGCAGCTGCGAGGGCTCGAAGACGTCCTTGAGCTCGATGCCCTGCTCGCCGCCGTCGCGCTCCTCCTCGTCGTCCTCAATGTCAAAGACCCAGGCGTAATCGCCGCCGTCGCCAAAGATCTTGTCCATGTCGTCGAGGGCGTCCTTGTCGAGGCCGGTGGTGTCAATGACGCCCCCGATAAAGCGCTCGCGCGGGCGGGCGACCTCCAGGTCCTCCTGGCGCTGCAGACGCTCGTCCTCGTCCTCTGGGAAGTCCTCCTCGATGAAGTCGTCCATCTCGTCCTGGCCGCGGTGGGCCGGGCGCGCGTAGCGGTCGTCGGGGGCATCGTCCTCTTCGTCCGAGAAAATCTTGGCCAGGTCGGGGCGCTCGTTGCGCTGGCCGGCCTCATCGCGGTGGCCGCGCTTGAGGCGCTTGAACTTGGGCTGGGTGGTGGTCTGGCGCTCCCAGTCGGGCCGCGACTCGCCGATCAGGTCCAGGTCTTCCTCGTCAAGCTGGGCCTCCTCCTCGCGCTCGGCCCGCCTCCGCTTCTTGCGGCGCTTGCGTTCGCGGCCGGTGTCGTCGTCGTCGCCGTCCTCCTCGTCCTCGTCGCTCTCGTCGACAATGAATCCCTCGCGGATCTGCAAAGAAGCAGGCGTTAGTCACAACCTCCCAGGGGTAGAAAAATACAGAGTACGGGGTATTTGTCCCACCTTTGCAGCTTCCTCTTCGTCGTCATCGTCGTCTTCCTCCTCACTCGAGTCCTCGACGCGGGATGGCCGTTCTCGTCTCCGTGGCTGGTTGTCGTCTTCGTCCTCGCCATCAAAAGACTCGTCGTCCTCCTCAGAGCCGAGCTCGGCCTCGCCCTGGATGAAGTCGTCGCGTCTGCTCATCGTGGCGGTCGGGGGAATTCGGGATGTGGTCGTGGATTTCGTGGGCCGTGAAAAAGGCGAAAAGGTGAAAGGAACGACAAAGGAGAAGCCTCTCGGGGCACGACCGGGATGGGGTCACGCGAATCGGTTGCCCAATGCAGATGAAAAATCAAAGCACAGGATCAGACGATGGCGTTGGTGCCGGACAGGTCGAGACAGGTCGAGGGGCCGTGTCGTGATGCGGTCGTGGTGCACGATGAAGCGATGAAGGAGGGTCAGGGTTGGTTTGCGCCACGGTCCAGAGAGCTGTGAAAGGAAAGCCAGGTTTACTAGCCCTTGGCGTAAATTTTCTGGCTGGCAGACGCGAAGGGGCGCCTGTAGCCTCACTGTGCACGGCGGGGGATTCTATTGGTGAATTGAGGGTCAGGACCCACAATTTGGAGCTAAACGCGCACTGTGCAACACCGCTCTTGGAGTGTGTTTCTACGGTGTATTTTATAGTCACACACTGTGTTTACAACAGCCTTAGATGTCTGCGTTTGTGCTTTGGACACAGGGAGATGATTCGTGCCGGTTGTCTCTTTGTGTCAAGGCAGTATGCAATCCTATCCATAGGCTTTCAAGAAGAAAAGGGACCAATACTGCCGGAAATGGACCCGACTCAGATGCCTATCAACAAGAGGCTTGTTGGCCTACAACATGAGCAGCCTTGTGCAGGGTCAAGAGCTTGCCATAGAGTCTTGATACATAGAGCTGCAAAGTAAAACTTACTATATGCTATTTACTCAATATGCACAGCGTGCTATCGCTGTGCAATGTGATCCTTTTTTCGTTCCAGCGTGATGGGCCCTCTCAACAATGAGGTCGGTCCATGTTTTCGATCCAGGTAACAAGATAACAGGTCTTGACGTGTCCCAGTAAAACTGACCTCCAATCTATATCTTCGAAGCTTTGGAATGTATAAATAAAAAAGCAGCAGTCTTATTCAATTTTTAAAGTACGCGAGGCTGTCGTGATGTGAAGCTTGGTGGTGCTGGAGCTCGGCTATGGCCCCACTATAACCTGCGCTACAGCGGTCGTGCGCAGTGCCATCTGAAGCAAGGCTGGCACAGCTCGCTACAGCGGCAAATCGCATTTGGTGTCTTGTCCACCTCCAACTTCAGCTCGCTTCCAGCCTCACATTTTGCCTTTGTCCACCCACTTGTCCACCCACCTGTCCACCCACCCGCCCCGACATGCCCACGCCTCTGCTCGCCTAGCCGATCCGACGACCATGTCGCTGAGCACGCAGTTCCTCAGCAGCATCCTCGGCTTTGTCAAGAAGCAGGACGGCGCCTCGCTGCGCGCCTGGCTGCGCGTCGAGCCCGATGCGCCGACGCAGTACTTCCAGCTTGGCCAGGAGCTGCGCACGCAGTTCCGCGGCGACGCGGCCATCCACAGCCTGGTCGAGAAGTGCCTGCCGCTGCGGAGCGACGATGGCGGCGACAGCGGCGGCGGCGCGCCGTGGCTGAGCTTCGTCCTGTTCATGAAGGACTACATGCTGTACTGGCGCGACGTCAACTTTGACGACCTGCCGGCGCTGTACGCCTTGTTGAGTGGACTGTTGACGTGAGTTTGCGTCCCTACCAATGCGACTTTCTTTCTTGCTACGCATGCTAACAGACCAGCTCCTGCGCAACCGCCTTCACGCACCCCGCCGGCCCCGTGATGCTCGAGACCAGCGTCGCCGTCTGCGAGGCCATTGCCAAGTTAGCCATGGTCATGCACCACCGCCCAGACCTGACGCGCCGCGTGCAGCCGTCGGCCGGAGGAGGCAGTGCTGCTGCTGCCGCAGCAGCCGGTGGCGGCGACGAAGAGCGCAAGTCGCTCGTTGAGAGCACCGCCGACGCCATCCAGAAAGTCTGCACCGCCTGCGTCACCGACCGCAGCAGCGCCCGCTTTGCACGTCCCGAAGGCCGCCGTGTCGCCGTCTACCGCCTGGCCAACCTAGTCCTCAAGCTGCTCTTTGCCGGCGACAAGGCCCGCTGGGCCGCGCAAATGTTCACCAACATCACCAACACGGGCCCGCCGCTCGCGTTTTACCCCGCCGCCCAGCGCGTCACCTATCTCTACTACCTTGGCCGGTTTCACCTCGAAAACAACCACTTCCAGCGCGCCGCGCTGTGTTTGGAGGCCGCCTACCGCCAGACGCCGCCTGCCTGCCGCCGCCACCGCCGCCTCATCCTAACCTACCTCATCCCGGCCAACCTGTTGCTCGGTATCTTTCCCTCGGCCGCGCTGCTGCTCCGGCCCGAGGCTGCCGACGAGCTCCGCCCTGTGTTTGCGCCGCTCGCCGCCGCTGTGCGCCAAGGCAACTTTGCCGCCTTCCAGGCCACGCTGCACGAGCACGAGGCCTGGCTTGTGCGCCACCGTCTGTTGCTGACGCTCTCGTACCGCCTGCGTCCGCTGCTGTGGCGCTCGCTGACGCGCCGCATTTTTCTGTTGACATACGTACCGCCGCCCAACAACGACGCCATCGTGTCGTCGGCGGCGACAGCCGCACGGGGCCGCGCCGCGCCGACGCTCGACCTGGCGGACCTGCTGGTCGCCGCAACATTGGCGCAGCACCAGATCGAGGGCTACACCCCCGTAGCACCGACGCCGCGGCCGCGTGCAGAGCACACGAACACGCTGTTTATGCGGGCGGTCGCAAACAACGCTGCAACAAACACGAGCACCGTGGCGGCGCCGCCGACAGGTGTGCGCAAGCTGCGGCCGAGCGAGGGCATGGTGTGGGGCAACCTGCCGGTCACCATGGCCGACATTGAGAGCGTGGTCTCGTCGCTGGCCGCGCAGGGGCTGATACACGGCTTTGTGGCACACGCCGCCCACAAGTTTGCCGTTGTGGGCGCCAAGGCGAAGGGCGCTGTGCTGGCCGGCTTCCCGCCCGTGGCCGAGGTCATGCGTGAGCGCCTGCAGGAGAGCGAGGTGGACGTGAACAGCGTGCCAGCCTGGGTGAAGGCGCCATAAGAAGGTGGCGCATTGGGGCATTCTTGATTTCTATAAATGCAGCTTGTATATACCTCTCGGCGTTGGTCCTTGGATTTGCAAAAGAAAAAGACATTGTGTAAAGGTTGGCATGGTCTAGAGACCATGAGTTAGACATAGCACAGTTTTATTACTCGTGAACAGAAAGTTTTTTGTCATCGGTTCATTTATTTAAGAGGTTCCGCAGTACAGCAGAGGTTTTTTATATAATGTCTTCGTATATGATATGCTCCAATTCACAAAGTCCGTCACCCAAAAATGATCTCTTTGCTTCATCCCTTGACACAAACAAGATGAACACCAAGTTAAAAATCAAGGCTTCAAAAATATAAAAAAGAGTATCACTTCATTCCAAAAATAAGTCGTCGACCATGCCTCCGTCCTCCGAAGATCAGGAGGCGTCGTCCTAGCATAAATAACAAAGCCAAGCAAGCAAGTATGCTCTCTTTTTTCCCTTCCCGCAAATAATAAAAAAGATATAAAAAAGAGAAAATGAAAATTGTGGAAAATGGAGAAGGGTATATGGGGAAACAGAATGAGCAACCATATGTAGTGGCAGTATAAAAGAAAAGAAAAAAGTAAAAAAGACTGCCGCACATAAAGAAGCTAAAAGATGAGGTAGAAGAAGTATAAAAGGGGACTCGTCTCGTCGATAGCGAACCAGGACCGGTTTTCAGGTTGCCACAGCAAAAAAGAGTAAGAAGAGGTGTAAGGTAGAAGGTATAAATGCAAGTATGATAAAACACCTGGTCCAGACCAATTGCCCAAAAAGAAAAACTAAGAAAATGGCAACGGGTCGTCAACATACAATGGCCTCCCCACCCGGACGGAAAAGGCCGTGGGTATATAGAAATAATATGTACTAGCCAAATGCAGAACTTTGCGAAAAGATGGCAGAGTCGTAAAGGTGGTAATGATGAGAATGGTGAAAGCGGTAAAAAGGGTTAAGGTGAAAAAGGGGTGTCGTCGTCAGCCAGCACATGCGGCGACTAGTCGAGCCCGAGAAGAAGAATCGAAAGTAAAAGGTGAGAAGTCAAGTGCTTCAGAGTTGTTCTTTGTTTTGGGTTTTTTGTATTTGTTTTGTTTCACTTTGTTTTGCTTCGGGAGTGTCATCCCGCTTAATACAGCCAAAGGCCGGCAACGACAGCAACGATCAGGCCAGCAACGGCGGCACCGCCTTGGTTGTGGTTGACAGCCTCGCTCTTGGAGGAAGTTGAAGGCGTCGCGCTGCCGTGGGTGGATGATGTCACACCATCACCCAGGCCCGTTGTCGGACCCGTCACGCTGCCCGTCTTGGTCGACTGGGTGGAGGAGACGGTACCGTTCTCGTGGAAGATACCGCCGGCAAACGTGGTCGGGCCGGCCGTCTTCGAGTTTGAGGTCTTGTGCGAGCTGCTCGAGCTGCTCGAGCTGCTGCTGCTGCTGCTGCTGCTGGAGGACGACGAGGACGAAGACGACGAAGACGAAGAAGAGGACGACGAGGAAGAGGAAGAGGACGTAGTCGACGAGGACGTGGTTGAGGTCGTCGAGGTCTTGGACGAGGACGACGAAGACGACGACGAAGAAGAGGAGTGCGTGGACGGCGCCGAGGACGACGAGCTGCCGGTGCTGCTACTGCCGTCCAAGTTGAACACGACAATGTTGGCGCTGCCGCCCTTGGGGATGGTCGCAACGCAGAAGTCGGCACCGCCGGCACCGGACGCCGCATCGGCGCTGGTGACGCTGAAGTCGGCCATGTTGGAGGAGCCAATCTCGCAGGGAAGGCCGTTGCAGCCGCTGCCACTGCACTCAATGCGCAGACCATAAGTCGGCTTCGTGCTCGACAGGCTCGACGAAACGTACACGGGGTTCCAGGCAATCTTGACGTACGTCAGGCCCGAGCTGTCGGTGTTGGCGCCGGCCACGTACGGGCTCCAGTTGCCGATCGGCTTCGCGTCCGTGCCCCAGATGCAGCCATCAGCGCCGCTGGTGCCGGGAGGGTTGACGTAGTAACTGAGTTGTTAGATATGAAAGTGCACGCAAGCAAACAGACAAACGAGACAGAAGGGGAAACTTACTGTGCAGCGGTGCTGTCCCAATAAGACGGGTCGGGAACAGCCAGGGTGGTTGTGCCGGTGACATCCGTGGGGATGTACATACCCTCGTCGCCGGGCAAAACGGTCTGGCAGAACGAGACGATAGAGCCGCAGTTGTTGACGGCCGACACGGTGCCAGTGCCCTCAACGCAGTACGGCTGATCCGGGAACGACTTGACGGGCGTACCATCCGAGCCGCAGTAGAGACCGCCGTCCATGGACTGAGGGTACGTGTAGGTGGTGCCGGGTTTCCATTGCGCCATCACCTTACCGGAGACACAGGCAATGGGGCACCACGAGCCGGCCGTGCACTGTACATCGGGCGCCATGGCCCAGCCGCCGTTCGATGCGCCGGGGACGGAGTACAGATCGGGGTCGTTAGGCAGCGAGCAGACGGCGCGCTTGGAGATGTCCTTGGGGATGTCCTCGGTATGGCTGCGCGACACGGCACGCGGTGACGAGGGCGAGGACGAGTCGCGGGTGAAGAGGGCGGGCAGAGACTCGATCGTTTGCGGCTGGCGCTTCTCGGGCTGCTGCGTCTCGGGCTGCAACGCCTCAGGTTGCCGCTCTTGTAATGATGCGACTTCGTTGTGATTGTGGACGTTGCGCTTCCCGTAGTGCTGGTGGGCCACGCGGTGGCCGACGTGCAGCTCGCCGAGAGCCGGCTGGGCGACGCCCAGGACCAGCGCCGACGCGATGGCGGCCGGGACGGTCGAGAACTTCATTGGAGAGGTTGTGAAGAGCGTCGCGTGGTCGCGCTCTGCGGATCAAGGAGACGAAAGGAAAGAAAGATGCGCAAGCGCCGTTCGAGGTTATTGATGTCGTCGAAGAAAGAGTAAGCTGTCAAACAAGGCGAAAGGAGCGTTTGTTCTTGTTTTGCTGAGGAACGTAAGTGGTGATGGCGAAAAGAAGGGAAGAGACGAGCGAGCGTCTTGCGGTAAACAACAAAAATCAGTGAAGAAAAGAATGAAATATTCAAAAGGAGTGTGGATGTGCAGACAAGGCACAGAATACGAAGAAAGGGGAGACGAAGAGAAAACGAGTGAAAAAACGAACGTGTTGCACAGCAGAAGAGACCGGGGGGAGAACGAGGAAGAGGAAGAAGAGAGACGAGGAAAAGGGGAGCAGGAGGATGAAAAGGGAAATAAGGCCAGTACTAAAAGAGAAAAGGTTAAATGAAATAAAACTTTGAGGGGGGCCTTGGGACGGTCTGGATGGTCTGTCCGGAGGCCAACATGGGGCGTGACAGGGGGTCCAGGACAGCGAAATAGAAGAAAATCTCTTCTGGGGAGAAGCCGTCGTGTCTGTCGTGGAGCACTCTCCACCCCTGCACATCTTCATCTGAGGGCCCGCGTGTGCGAGTTATTGCGCCGTAATCTGTTCTGGGGCTAGGGTAATATGAAATGGGAAGGCGAGCCACTGGCGAGCGGGCCGTGCAAAGAACGGCCGTGGAAACGACGAGACGATGGGATCACAAGAACAGATGCGGAAGATGCAAAATCGAAAGGGGAAGCACCCTCGACGCCTCAGCGGGGAGTGGCGTTGCGCCATTTGGCTGTCGTTTTGCATTGCCTGCGCCTGTCCGTCGTGGCTTGGGCGCCCGCGTCCAAGGCCCGTCGTGTGCGTTTTGTTGTGGTCGTGACCGGGGGGGGAGGAGTTGGTGGTCGTTTGTTGACAAGGGGGGTGTTGACTTGCAAAATGTTTGTTGTCAAAACCGCCTTATTGCGCTAGTTGAGTGGGTCCACGTTGTGACTAAAATGGGACTAGTGTGTCCAGTGGGCCAATCATGCGGCACAGAGAAGCAGGGGAGGAATTAAACTGTCAGGTACACCAATCAAAGGGTGGCGTTCGGTTGGCGCTAGAGACGTGCCGAAATGAGCTTCTCGCCAGCAAGCAGTTTTGCACAGCACACAAAGGGGCAGAGGGGGCAGCAGCGAACGTGGGTGCGCGCGTGCGGAACGGGGAAGGAAGGAACTTGGCTGGAGCGCACCAGGGGGGTAGCTGGCAACAGGTACAAGTAAGTACCTTACGACGTAAAGGAGGAAAGTGCGAAGCACTCAAGCAACTCAACAAGCGCACTCCAGACCAGAGACCTGGAGGCGTTGCGTGTTTCGTGCTTCAAGCCACCTCTGGCATGCTTCCTTGCGGGTTCTGCCCCAGGGTGCTCGGACGCTGTCTTGTCTGGGCAGCCTCTGCCGCGTCGGCGCCTTCTTCTCCTGTGCCTTCTTTTCGAGACGCTTCTTCGTTCCTTTTCCTTGCCTTGTTCGTCGGCCATCACCCGTGTCTGCAACCTGCCGCAATCTATCTCTTCCCGCCAGTATCTACTTTACATGCGGGACGCCAGGAACAAGCGGGCGCGGTCGATGCCATGGCACACTCGGTCCGTTTATAAAGCACGCGAGTGAGGGACGTCGATACTCCAAGAGACGACCTAAATATAAGGTCATATCGATGCCGTGTGGCGGACAACAGGAACGACGCAGCGCCCGTCTGGGGGCCATGCAGGGCACCAACAAACAATCCCGTTTTCATTTGGAAGCGCGCATCTCATCAAACGGGCGGCCGTCGACTGTCTCTTTGTCTGCCCATCTGGCGAGTAGCGAGCGAAGCGAGAACAGAAACGTCGGCAAGCTGGGATGAGCGACAGGATGAGCGACCAAAGGGAGGGCGATGGAGCAAGAACCACAAAATTGGCTCAATATCCACGAGAGGCGGCCCCATTTCCCATCTTCCCCCTTCTCGTTTTCTCGTTCTATCGTTTCCTGTCGTTGTCTCCCTTTTCTCGGTGCATGTTCTCCCTGGTTGTCCACGTCGGCGCTCTCTCTACGCACGATCGACTTGGCCAACGCGTGCCAGCAGCATGACAGCGGACAGGGAGACATCATGGGCGAAGGGGAGGGCGTTGCGGGCGATCAGGGAGATGAACGACAGCAGTTGACGAATGGGTAACAAAAGCCGACAAGCCACGGCTCACAAAGGCTATCCTATCATCGGCGCCACATCCAGTCCAATATTTTATGGGATATCGAGGCAGTGGGTGACACTGTGTATGGTAGGTCGAGTTGATGTCGTAGGAGGCTTGGTACTATCCCCAGTGTTTACTCGTAAGTACTTGTAAAGTAATTGCAGCATACCGCGAAAGAGCGATCAGCGTACTACTGCATGCCAACAGAGGCGTTGCGGCGCTCCGAGGCAGGCGTCGATGCTTATGCGGTGTTTGCAAAAGTACGTTACAAGCTGAAATCTTTGTTCACAAATGTCTTGTTACACCCCGCGTAATACAGCATGGAGTCACCGTGTCGGGCCTGCAGACTGCAAAGACAAGCGTATCGTAGCCGGTTCCTTCATTCTTTGCGGTTTTTGTCAGGTGACGGAGAAAAGGGGAGCCAGGTTCTCGGGAGTCGATTTTGGCTTGCTTTCTGTTGGCTGCCGTGGCTGACTGCCGTGGCTTGTCCTTTGTCGAACCTGAGAAACAAGACAATTGGTCGCCGTTCAGTATGTCCCCCTATTGATGTGTCTTGCATCTGGATAGTCTCCTATTTTTGCCTGCATCGATGTCTCGCCCCGGAAAGGGCGGCTTCACCACGAAGACCAGCCTTCTGCAGCCTTGTACTTTCTTTTTTCGAATGGGAGGTAAGAGGGAAAGGGGAGAAAGAAAATTGGCAAGATGAAATGAAATTCGACGTAATTTGGAGATGGAAAAGAGACAGCATCGAGCTGCAGCTGCATCGATCGGGCTTTGACCATCAACACGATCGACAGGCACCTGTCAGTCGTTTCTCGTGGAGATACCCTTCATTCCTCAGAAAAGAGCGCAATGACATCTCTTTGACATCTTGGCTCTTTCTTGGCGTTGTATGTTAAGTAGGCAAGGCGGAAGGCGGCGGATGATACGCATGCTCTCGGCTAAAGTTCTTGCTGGAAGAGCGGAACAAATCCAGAGGCGGGACATTGCAAGGAAAGGTAACGTAGACGAACAGCGAGCGAGAAGACGGCATTACACCCATGTGACGATCTGGCCCGGTGCTGATCATTTCGGGACAACAGAGAATAAAACAGAAAAATATCCCAGGAGACGCGCGAGGCGACGATCGTTTTTTGTTTTATCCATTTTCCTGGCTCGGGACAATACATCGTAGAAAAACAAACGCTTCATTTACATGGCATCATGAACAAGCCGTGAAAACCGGTCAGAGCACAGGTTTACATCCAATCGTGCCGGCGAGGACGCTCGTACAAAGGCATTGCCCGGCATTGACACACTAATGAGCAGTTGTTTATGTCGTCTAGGAAATGACAAACAACGTGGCAGGGTAGTGTATTCATTCTCGGCAGCGCACACATCTCGGGGGAAGGGAAAACAAATGAAAGCGAAGAAGAATAGAAAGAAAAGAGAGAAAAATAAGAAACCCAGCATAGTAGATACGAGATGGCATGAATGAAGCATACATGCCATGACGGCAATTGTTGCCATTGATTGCCAATTATTTGTTTGATTATTTGGAGGGAAAACATCGCGATGTAAAAAAAAAAAAGTTTACAAATAAATGCTACAATAGTTGTTCAAAAAAGGAAAAAAACAGCTTCAAAACAAATCAAGCAGAAAAGGAAGGACATAGGAAACAATTCAATAATACCATAAAGACCAAAAAAAACATTGAGTAGATAATTTCTGCTTGCCAACTCTGCATCTTCACGGATGCATCATGTAAAATTATGGTACCTTCGCCATCTGCCTTGCCTCTTCAACACGAAGGGAACAATGCAAGGTTGGAGAGGTATGCACTTCTCTAAGTCGACTAGCATTCTTGTCCTTGTCTATTAAGAACGAGTCAACTGCGTCATCTCGTCCCGCCGACAAGATTGTCCAGAGAGGTCAGCGGGAACAAGTGCGGCACTGTCCTGCGCCGGCAGCGCTTTAGTTGTCGGGAGTGACCTTCTTGCTGGTAAGGATTACGATGGGGACAACGATCGCAAGGTACACGACGTTGAGGGCCAGCGACAGCACGTGGAACTTGATGTACAGAAGGTACACACGCTTCCACGAGGCGCGCGAGAACGTGCGGAAGGCGTCGCGGATCGTGACAAACGAGCGGCCACCGACGACGGCCGGCTCGACGGTGCCGTTGAAGGAGCGGTCAAACGGAACGACGGTGTCCTCGTCGGGTGGCAGCAGGCTGGCCTGCACGCGGATGAGGATGACGTTGGCGGGGATGGTGAGACCAAAGACGAGCACGAGAGCGACGAGGAAGATGATGAGCGTCTTCCAGATCAAGTCGTGCGAGTATGCCGGCACGTTGGAGGGGTGGCGGGCGTCGTAGTGGTCAAGCTTGAGGGCGTGGGTGACCAGCACACTGATGAGGGTGGTGGCAACGTTGGCAGCCCACTGCAGGAATGTGGGGATGGAGGTGGCCTCAAAGGTGCGGCGGAAGGGCGGCAGGTTGCGCCAGACGGGGGTGGTGGACGGGGTGGCGCGGATGACGGTGTGCACCCAGGCAGCCTGCAGCTGGACGAGGGCGAGCGCCACGAAAAGGGCGCCGACCACGGACGGCAGGAAGGGGATGGACGCCAGGACGACGGTGCCCACCGACGAGAGGATGAAAATGAGGACTGCCAGCCAGAAGCCGCGGTAGTTGCCGCGCCAGCCGTTGGCGGCACGGAGCAGCTTGTACGTGCGGCGGATGCTGGCCGTGATGGGCTTGTTCGGGCCGGCGACGTGGGTGGCGGTCTCCTCGTCGGCAGCGGCATCATCGGCGCTGGGGACAGCGGCCGGCGCAGCGTCGTTGTCGTCGCTGGCCACGGCCTCGTACGCAGCCGGGTTCGGGTTCTCCACGATGGCCAGCGTCGTGTAGACGGACTTGATTGAGTAGGACGTCTAAAAGTGGGTCAGCATGACGTGGGCCATACGCTTTCATATTCTCTGTTCATATTTCATCAACTTACGAAAAGGAAGGCTGGCACAAAGAAGAGTGTGACGATGGCAATGAGGCCCAACGTCAGCGGCGGCAGGTTGTACGTCGGGCCCTGCGGCGTGTCGGGGGTGTCCGGGGTATCGGGGTTGCTGCCGATGCTCCGTTTGAGGACGGAGAAGCCCAGAGCGGCAACGTGGTGGTGCGACATGGTGGCAGTAGTGGAATGCGGAGTGATGGGAAAATAAGGTGTGGCGTCGATAGATTTGAAAAAGGATCGTGAAATGTCGATAAGGACAGATGCAGGAGGAAAGAAGAAGAAAAAAGCGAAAAGAGGAAAGCGAAGTGGGCTGCGCCTTCCTTTTTGTTCGATGAAGGCAAACAAAGGCCGGGCTTCCCGCTTTCGCGAAGAAACAGGCGACAGGGCAGCAGCAACCTTGTCAGGCCTGGCGGGTGGTGAGGGGGGGCGTCGTAGGCTGTAGGCAACCACATTTTGGGGCTAGTCGCGCCATCAGCAGCAAGACCACCGCTCTTGCCATGAGGAAGCAAAAAAAGAGGGCAGGAAGGCGCCAAGCAGGCCGCAGAGGTCCTTCCTGCCCACAAAGTAAGCTTCTGGGCAGCTTGGGTCGCCTTGGGTCGCTCTTGCCCCCCTCCCAAACAAGGAGGATCCGCATGGGGTAAGAAAAACGGAACACGGCGTAACACCTTGCGTAAGAAAGTAGAGGAACACGACAACGCGGTTGGCTGGGAGCACTCCGCAGATGATGCAATGCGACGGCTGGGCACGATGAGCAGACACGCAGCAACAATCCTGGGGAACCGGCGGAGATAATCCGACACCAAACGTGTCTGTTTCTGTGTCCTTTGTCACCGCCGGCCGGATGTCGCCTTTTCATCTGTCTTTGATGCTCAGCGATCGCCAGTGGCGCCTGCCGCCGTTGCGATACCCGCGACTCCATACGTCATGGCCTGACCTAACGCCGTTCTCCAGCGGCCTCAGGGAAGGTGCGAGGGAACAACGACGAGAAGGGTAAGAGCTGGCGAGAAGCACGAAACACAGAGAATCCCTTTTCTGAATACGAGGTCCTCCGACAATGTAACCATTCTCGCATCAAACGTGCCGAGCACAAGGTCAAGCAGCTTCCAGGTGGAAAATGCTCGAAAATAGCAGTGTCACGGAGGCGCGGCCGTGCCAGTTTTACCAGTTTTAAGCTTGCTTTGCGAGCTGGGTTGCAGGACCCGCCAGGCGCTGTGAGCCAATCGTTTCCGCCGCTAGCAGCCCCACCTACACGCCAGAAGCCAGAAGCTTGGCTCGCTTGGCTGGAAGCTGCGCCAGCCCGCCAACGCCAGCCGCCAAGATCCAGTAAACTTTGGCTGCTTGGATGCACAAACCCACGATCGCAGGGCTGTGCCATACGACACGCTCACCTCACAACAGGGCCAAGGACGGGTGGAGCAACACTGGAATCATACACCGTGCTCGAGGTACACAGACGACAAAAATAGACAACAATGGCCTCACCGCCAGCTACAGGGACCCCATCTTCGGGTTCCGGGGCCGTAGATGGCGCGGCCCCGGTACCACCAAACCCGACACCGACCCTGCCGCCACCACTACCTATGGCGGCGCCGTCTATCCCGAATCTGCTCGGGAGGCTGGGCAACGGACCGCCACGATCGGGACGCGGTGGCCGTAGAGGACTCAGTCGTGGGAGTGGCTCTCGCATGGCCCCCCCCGGCTCAGGGCCCGCGGGTTTTCAACCACCACCACTGCACGGCGGCGGCATGTCTAGGCGACTGGATCACACCGGCATCATCCAGAGCACCGATACCGACGCGGCCCTCTCGCGCATGAGTGCCGTCGACATTGGTCTCCTGGAGGACCCCTTTGCCCAGTACTTTGCGGGTGACGGCGGCGGTCCAGCACCTCGCCGGCTGCCCATTATAAACCGAGGTGAGTGAAGGGACGGGCGAGGTATATCTAGTTCCTTGATACATCTACTGAATTGGTCTGCCAGGCACATATACACGGACCCAAGGTCTGGACAAGATCATCCGTGCATTCTTATCGGGTGCACCGTCCGCAGAAACCACACCCGAATCATCACCAAGGCCGTCTTCAGAGCAGACATCATCATCGTCACAAGTACGGCAGGTCGTCTCCCTCGGTGCTGGGACAGACACTCGGAGTCTGCGGCTGTTGGCACAGAAGCAGCCGGACGGCCGTGCCGCCTTCCAAAACGTCGTTTACCACGAGATCGACTTCCCCACCGTCTGCGCGCGCAAACGCAGTATCGTCCAGTCCGTGCCCGCGATCCGCTCTTTGCTGCGAGGCCCCGTGACCGAGCACACGCCGCTTGGTGGAGACATCGGAATACACCGCAGCTGGAACGCCGAGCTGGGACAGGAGAACGAGCTCTGGGCCCACGGCTTGGATCTGCGTGAGCTTGCTGCTGGTGCTGGCAGCAGCAACAGTACGGAAGACAGTGCTGCTGTCGTCCTGGCTGGCCTCCGCGCCGACGTGCCAACCCTTCTCGTCTCCGAGTGCTGCTTGTGCTACCTGCAGCCGCCCGAGGCCGCGGCTGTTCTGCGCTGGTTCGCTGACCGTATCCAGCCCGCACCCGGCCTCGGCGTGGTCATCTACGAACCCATCCGGCCGTACGACGCCTTTGGCCGCACCATGGTGGCGAACCTTGCGGGCCGCGGCATTGAGATGCCCACATTGGCGGCATACCCCGACGGCGTGGCGCAGGAGGCGCGACTACGGCAAGAAGCGGGCCTCGCGCGGACCAAGCACCGGACAATAGATGAGATCTGGAGCGCGTGGGTGGCCACCGACGAGCAGGAGCGCGTCAACCGGCTCGAGGGGCTGGACGAGGTCGAGGAGTGGGGGCTGCTGGCTAGCCACTACGTTGTTGTTTGGGGATCGCAGGGCGCATACTTCGACGCGGCCTGGGCGGAGTTGTAGGAGCAGTAGGAGTTGCATCATGGGATTAAAACATTGCATAGAAAAAGCCTGGAAAACGTGCTCAGAACTACAGTTAAAAATAAAAATGCATGACGTTATGAAAATAGTAATATTGAAAATAATCAAAATAATGAAACAAAACAACAACATGCCTGGTTCATCAAAAGGCTTTCCCTGCTTCTTCCAGAACCAATACAAAAACGCCAAAACGCGATCTAAGGTCGTCAAGGGCAAAATGAGCCGCACACCTGGCGCCTATTGGGTAATAGCTATTCCGAAAATAATAAAACAAAGCCGATAGGAGATAAGTTGAAGATACAAGACGAGTAACCAAGATCGCCAAAACGGCAACCGAGAATTAGAACTGTGAAAGACGAAGTTAGCATGCTGTACGCATCGTAGAATGGAGAGAGCATCCAACGAACTTACCAGCTTGAGGCTCGGGCGCGACGACAGCCGGGTGCCGTTGAGCATGGCGCGGTACTTTTTCTGGCGCGTCTGCAGCCTCCGGAAGGCCTCTTGGATGTGTTTGGGCTCCACGGGCGCCCGACCCTCGCCGGGCAGGTTGAACAGACCTTGGGTCAGCTTGCGCTTCTTCGTGCCGCGCGCCTCGTCGCCCGTGCGCTCTTTCCACTGGTCCTCGTGGTCCTTGATGCGCAGCGCCTCCTCCGTGAGCGTCTGGACCATCTCAAACGTCAGGAAACCTAAAATATCGACAATGTCGTCGGACGGTTTGCTGTCGGTCACGATGCCGAAGCCGGCCCACTCGCGAAACCGCTTGCTCTTGCGGTACGTAAACGACGCCTGCCGGTATTCAGACCACGTCACGTACTCCTCCTTGGTCATGGCCTTGGTGCGCTCGTCGGCCTTGCGCAGGCGCTGCAGCGTGATGTAGTTCATCTCCTCCTCCTCCTCGTCTTCCTCGTCGTCGCGCTCCGGCACCTCTTGACTGAAGAAAGAGAGCGGCTCCCAGGGCAGGACTTGCTTGTTCTTCTTATTCTTCTTGGCTGCGTCCTCAACGGGGGCACCTGGCATGGGCGCACCGGCCACATCTTCGCCGCCGCCAATGTCCACGTCGGCGCCCTTGTCGTCCGAGTCCTTGACGTTCTTGCGCACGTCCTTCCACGAGAGGAATGTCCTCAGACGTGACACCTTAGGTGCATCGTGGCGGATCTGGAAGATGAGATCGTTGATCGTGATACTCCGCGATCCACGACGAGCAGCCAGCTCCGTGCAACTACGCAGCTAAGGCAAGGTTAGATGGTTTCTGAGGTGGCACGATAGTCAATATCAAGGGGGGAGAATTTACCAGCTCAATGACCTGCGCCCGGACAATCTCTTCGATAATCGCCAGTGTCTCGAGGGAGGGTTCGCCAGTCTCGCCACTAACGTACATCATCTGCATAATGGTGGTTTCGCGTAAGTCACTCTGAATTTTGTCAAGGTTGGGTGCTGGGACGGTGTAGTGCATCTCCGTGTAGTGCAGCTCTGTGGTCTGCGTCTGCTCGGTGGACCTTGTGTACTGCACAAGATCCTCTTTCTTCTCACACTCCGCTTGCACTCTTTTCTCTTCTGTCACTCTGGCCTTAATCGTCGACTTCTCCTCCGGCTTCTCCTCCTTCAGTTGTTTCTCTCTTTTCATTGCCCTCGCCATGCACTTGGTATGGACGGGGCCATCTTCGGGCTTTGCTCGCAACTTGCGGCGTTTGATCGTGCTCTTTTGAATCGCCCCATCGGCCTCGGCAGCCTTGACACAGAGGGCCGGCGGGTAGAACACGCCAGTTGGGGGCGTTCCGACGGAAGGAGCCTCTTGTTTGCGCGTTCGTCTCCGGACGCTGGGACGGGTAGCCGACGCAGAGGCTGTCGTGGTCTTAGTGGCGGTTGTAGTTGCAGTCGTCGTAATCACCGTGGCCGAAGGCTCGATCACGCACGGTGGCATGGGTAATATGGGTAACAAGCGCGGAGGCAGCACGGCCAGAGGGCCGTTGCCCTGGTAGGGCTCCGGAAGTGCAGGTGGCGGGAGAACGATCGCCGGAAGCTGGTGTTTTCGCTTCATTGTCGGATACACGAAAAAAATAGACTTCAATCCACTTGGAAGACGTTTGATTCTTCCGAGGCGAGCGTGTTGCAAAGCAAGTCGCGAAACAGTCGCAAAGATATGTCGGAGAGAAGCGCGGAAGACGACGACGTGACCGATAGTTGAAAATGTGTGGGGAGCCCAAAAGCGAAAAAACAAACAAAACAAAGCCACTCGCCAGAAAACGTGACCAGAAGCCGAAACTATTGGCTCTCTCTTCGGCGACGTTACACAACGGGCGCTATCCTCTGTAATGGCAGAACAACGGCATCCACCGCCAAAACTATGCCGGAGTCGCCGTACTTTGCACTGTACGGGAGGCCGGAGATGCACGGTACGGAAATTGGATATACACAAAACACCAGGGCGAGTACTGACCTGCTGGATCTCCTGCTTGTACTTGTTCTGCTTCTCGCGGTCGCCCATGATGACCGGCGTTGGACGCGCGTGGAGCGCGTGATTGGGGCGGGCTTCGCCGGGAGGAATGCAGCGGGCGGGTGGAATAGACTAAATCGAAGCGACCGGGCGGCGACGGCCTCGTTCTCTCGCCTGGCGGATGGATCGCTATCGTAATCGTACACGGGGCAGCGTTGTGATACGGAAATAGGAAACCCGACACCAAAATACAAGGCGTAGAAATGCAAAATATAACCAAAGAATACGCTCCAAGAAAAGTACTAAAACAGAGGAGCAAAAATAATACAAAAAAAGGAGGGCGGAAGATGGAGGGCGGACGTAGTCGCGATGCCGGTTCGTCGGGAGGGGGGAAGGTGGTGATGGTTTGTGGTGGATGTGGAAAGTTGGAGACAGAAGGCTGGCGAGCCAGGGCTGTAGACGTCTTTGGCTCGCGCTTACTTAATCAAGTCATGTGCCTTGATTTCATCCCAAATTAAAGTGACAAGACCGTACAGTGTAAATACAGCGCTAATTCAGCGTCCATATATATTCACACAGTGTTGTCTAAGTCAAGGGCATAAGGCATTTCTCATCCTTTCTGGTCGTGGCAAGCTGGGTTTCTCATATTTGATACATAAATATGATAAAGAAAATAAAGATAAATACAATGAAAGAACACAGCCCGTGACCACCAAAAACGGGACGTGGAGAAGAGGTAAGAGGACCTGTGCGGTTTACAGCAGGCAGAGAATCGAATATGAAAACGACACGAAAGACAGAAAGAGGATAAAAGCAAAACCCGCAAAGAAAGGCAAACAACAAATATTACCCGGCCATAGACATAGAACGAATGATCAACAAAGAACGGTCTCGTCCTAGCCTGGACGACATCCACGTAACGAATATTGGTTTTGGTATAAATGAAATCAAGGACAGAAAAACAAGACAAAAACACAGTAGACTGCTGTTCTACGACGTCGCAGTACCCTGACGGATGTTTTCGTACTTGCTGGTCGGGAAGCTGAGGAGATTCTGGCCGGCTGCAGGCTGAGCAAACTGCTCAGCGAACAAACCAACAAGGCTGCGCTCGTCATCAGCGTCGCCGTTGGCCTCCCAAAAGAAGGCGCCACCGAGGCCCTTTTTCTTGATGTACAGCGCCTTTTGGTAGGCGGACTCGGGACTGTCGTAGGTAATGAACTCTTGGGTGTTCTCGTCGTAGCTGTAGGCACCCACCGCCGTGTCGTCGAACGCTTCATAGGCGCCGGGCCGCGGCAGGTTCTTGTAAGACCACACACCTGCCTCGATATCGCCCGTGCCGACGCCACTGTAAGTATCGCCCAGGCCGGCGGTGGTATCAAAGGAGCGCCCATACAACGGCAAACCCAGGTTGATCTTGTGCGGCGCAATGCCTTGGCCGAGGTAGTACGACAGGACGGTGTCGGTGTTGACAACGGTAGAGTTGGCGACAGTGGGGTTGGGGTAGACATTGGCCTGGTGGCTTGCAGTGGTGCCCCAGCTACCCGCGTAGTCGTAGGACATGAGGTTCCACGCGTCAACGTAAGTGTTCATACCCGATAGGTTCATGGCCCTGTAGTTGTCGGCGCCTGCCGGGCTGGCAAAGGTGATGAGAAAGTGGTAGCCGGGGGCGTGCTGTGCGGCGTAGGCGTCAAACGCCTCACGGGTAGCCTTGAGCAGCAGGACGGCGTTCTTTTTGTCCTGTTCAGTTGTCACATACTCCCAATCAATGTCGGCACCGTCGAAGCCCCAGTCGGTCACGAGCTGGACAGTCGAGTTGGCGAATTGCTTGCGAGTGGCCTCCGTTGAGGCGGCGGCTGAGAATAGGTCACCCTTTCCGTAACCGCCAATGGACAGTTGCACCTTGAGGTGACGATTCGCCTTCTTCAGGGCATAGAACTGCTGGACGTGGCCGCTTGCAATGTTCTCTGCTCCGTTGGCCGAATTTGTCGCAGAAGTCGACCCAACATCTACGGCGCCACTGCTTGAGGACCTATATGTGAGAGAAGTGTTAGAATAAATAACGGCTTTAAAAAAGACGATTTTGTTTTTTGCTGAATAGGACTTACACCGTGCCGTCGGTGGCAATGTCGGCGAACGCATACAAGACGTGAGAGATCTTGTTGACCGGTAGTTGGTTTGGTTGGATAGCTCCGCTGAAGTATTGTTAGCAGGTGTCAAAGCGAGATGTTTCTTTCTTTCTTTCTTTTCCTGGTAAATATGTAAACATACCCATTTGTAAAGTACAGCGCAGACGTAAAGGCACTGCCAGAGCCACCGTCAACGGGAACAGAGGTGCTGCTTGGGATCGATCCTGTGGGCGACTTGGCGCGGCATGCCGACGAGCTTGCAGATGTCGCGTTGGGCCATGTGCTGGGTGCTGGGTTCACGCCTGCGATCCGGCCCTTGAGCTGCGACGGAGCGGCCGCGACTTGCGTTGCCACAAGCCAAGAGATGGCTACGACGGAAAGAGACTTCATGGTTGTGTGTTGTGCGTGTTGAATTGGTGTAAGTGGACCGTTTTAGGCAAGAAAAATAAGTTGGTGATGTAGAAAGGCGCCAAGTCGGAATAAAATAACGAAGCGAAAATTAAAACGAGCGAAAGAAGATGAATCTAAAAAAGAGGAAAGATAAAAAGTGACGAGCTTTGAATGAGCGTTCGACTTATAACAGCAAATAATGAGCTATAAGAGTAGGCTGGGAGAGTTGGTGAGAATATTAAAGAATGTACATCAGTGGATCTCCCGAGATGCTAGCCACTTGGACGCTTTGCTTGTCTCAAGATATTCCGCAGAGGCTGAAGGAGAAAAATAGGGTAAGGAGCGAATTGGCCTGAAAAATACCACGTCTGAAATAAAAGGCGGCGAAATAAAAAAAATCAAGAGAAAAGGGAACGGAAGATGAAAATGTAGATGAAATGCTCGGGGCCTCTCCGCTGTATAAATATTTGTGGATCTGGCGATGGCCATCGCGACCGGAATTCATACGACGCAGCGTCTAAAAGAGTGGAGGGCGGAGAATAATAGAAAAGATAGACAAGAAGAAACAGAAAAAACAGGTAACTGTCGTTTTGGAACTCCTTTCCCTCTGTTCAGGGGCTTTTGCTTGTTGATTTCGCGGTGTGCAATTTATTGATCGCTTTTAGCCGCAAGCTGTGCCTTACAGACCCAAGGAGAAAATATGTGACAAGCGCAGGGGCGAAAGCGTGACAGTGGACGGCGAGGGCGCCGAGGGCGAAAGATTAAGCAGGAGATATTAAGTAAAATAAGAAAACAACAGCAAATCTCGTGTCAAGAAAATGAGCATCGACAGCGGAGATGAAGTCTGTTGGTTGTTGAAATCGAACGAGGTTTCCTCCTGGACGTTCAGACGCGAAAGGGTCACGGGATTTGCGGCGATCAATGCTTAATGAAGGCCAGCACTAAGACTCAAAATGGGAGATCAGCCTCTGAAAAACGAATGGCAAGAGAATTCCAGGACGGCCGTTCGCTTGATCGATCGGAAGGTGTCGATCAATCCTCGGTCACTCGACGTCGGAGATCTCATAACTCGAGCGTGCTGGCAAACCACCGAGGCTGCAAAAGTCACAACATGTACCGGGAGATCATCCTTGATGAGAGGTTGGTCGTGCCTTGTCAATAGATTCGGCCCATGGAGGCTCTCGCAGAGGTCGCCCAATGCAGTCCATGCAGCCCTCGAGGGTTCGCGGGTTCGGGAAGTGAAGCGGCCATCTTCTTGTCTTCCAACAACTGGTACGCCATCCTCATTGGTAAGCGTGTGTCAGTATGCAATTTCTTTATAGAGAGAAGAAGCAACCAACGAACATGTCAGGGGAAATGGAACACATCGCGACACTATGCAGATGGGCCGCAACTGATCGATTGTACCTGGCAGAAGCGCCCGCGCCGCATCCTTCACAGCTTGGCCGCCGCGTTGGTGGCAATGGGGTCCAGGGCCTCATATTGGGACGAGGTACGCCCTGGGCGAGGGTAACAGGAAAGTGGAAGAAAAATGAAACGATGACGCGAGTCGGAGAGGGAGAAGAATAGATGAAGTCAACACAAGGAGTCCCAAAAGCCCAAGGTCCAAAAGGGGCAATTGGCAGCCTTAGTCATTCGAGCGCTATCACTAATACAGCGAGAGAAGGCACAATTGGATAGGCCTGGCCACTGAGGGAAGGCACGGACGGAGCAATTTAGGGGCTGCCCATGGGCTGCATGATTTCTGGGGACCTGCTGCTTGCGCGGCGATAGTGCTGACCCGCTATTTTCTGCCGCTGGCTTCCGCCGCCCGCTCCTTTCGTCTCCCCCCCTTTCTTCAACACCGCTTTTTTTCAGAGGTCAACGCCATATTACACAGCTTCCGTCAACTGCCACCGGCGGACGTCTTTTCCCTGTGCATTGTCGCAGAGTATTTCCTCTTTCGACGACCAGGCCGACGACTCAACGCGACCACCGCCCTTCTTTCCAACGTTCCGCGCCGCACCCACGGCCAGACGCAATCTCGTCTCCTCCTTCGAGAGTCTATATTGCATCCCGACCGCATCCTCCTCGTCCTCCTCCTCCTCCGTGGCCTGCCGCCCGCCTATTGCCCGGCATGCTGTCCTTCATCCTCATCCAGAACCGGCAGTGAGTTCTGTTGCCCGTAGACAATACTTTGCCGATACTTCGATACTTCGCAGACTAACCAACCATACACAGAGGCAAGACACGGCTGGCGAAATGGTACGTGCCGTACACAGACGACGAAAAGATCAAACTTAAGGGCGAGGTTCACCGTCTCGTGGCGCCGCGCGACCAGAAATACCAGAGCAACTTTGTCGAGTTCCGCAACCACAAGGTCGTGTACCGGCGGTACGCGGGCCTCTTCTTCTGCGCGTGCGTCGACACCAACGACAACGAGCTGGCGTACTTGGAGGCGATCCACTTCTTTGTCGAGGTGCTCGACGCCTTCTTTGGCAACGTGTGCGAGCTCGACCTAGTCTTCAACTTTTACAAGGTGTACGCCATCCTCGACGAGGTGTTCTTGGCGGGCGAGATCGAGGAGACGAGCAAGCAAGTGGTGCTCACACGGCTGGAGCACCTAGACAAACTGGAGTGACGGGAGACACGGATGGGGTGGGAACGGAAAAGAGCAGTGTTATAACGGCATACGATACGGCGTTTGGGTGTACTTCTTTTACCCTTTTTATTTTCGGTTGAGACGACTTTTATATTCTTTTTTTTGGCAGGCGTTTTGGACAGTGCCAACCTTTAAATGAAGAATAAGTACAATGGCATTAAACATAACTCTAACCCGTGAGAACTGGATATGAAAGGCAATGCGTATGAAGAGGAACAGAAATGGTACAGAATGGAACAAAAAAGCATCGCTCTGCATGATAAAACATCGTCAACCCCGTCACCGCTTCAGCATTGCAAAACGCCTCGCCAGCTCATCGTCCACCGTGTCCTTCTTCTTCACGACCAGTTTCCGGGCCGCCGGGTCCGAAAAGGATGGCCTTGCCGGCGCTGGTTTTGCGACGGCCGGCGCTGGACTGCTCTTCGCGGCCGTCGGGGACCCCGCCGGCTTCAGTTCCTGTGAGTCAAGCGTGACTTTGGGATGGATGTTGTCGGTCGAGGGCGTCGGCGGGTTGACCTGCAGCGGCAGCGGCGGCGCATCGGAAACATCGTTGGTGGGCGGCGTGGCGCGCGTCAGCTCTTCCTGCGTCTTGGCCTGTTTGGCCGAGGTGGCCGCTGCTGTGCCTGGTGCCTTGCCCGGCGTCGACGGAAGTGTGAGGTCACCGCTGCCACCGTTGCCGTCGTCGCCCTTCTCGTCGCCGCCCTGGCCACTCCCTGCGGTGTCAATGTCGTCGTCGATCAGGCTCGGCGGCTCACCGAGGTCTTCACCACCGCCAGCCCGCCGCGGCCACTGCACGCCATACGCCCGCGCAATCTCCTCCAAGTAGCCGTTGACGAGCTCGTCGCTCGGCGGCACCACGCTCAGCTTGCGCACGACCTTGGGCGACACCTTGCTGTCCGTATTGTCCATGGCGGCCAGCACAAACTCCTTGCCGTACCGCTCGCCCAGCAGCTGGCGCACGACTTGAAGCTCCTTTATCTCGGTCTTGGGCGCCGCGTAGATGATGCTCTTGACGGCCTCCTCAAGGCCCGGGTCGCAGGTGTGGCTGTCGAGCAAGCCAGCGCGGGCAATGAGCAGTTCGCAGTACAGCTCCAAAATCTCGTGCAGCTCGGTGGCGATGTCGGAGCGGATAATGTTCTCGACGCGGATGCGGGCGGAGTCCTCCTTGCCGGAGTCGAGCAACTGGGCCATGGTGCGGCGGGCCACCTTGGCGAGGGCCTCGTCGCGATGCTGCACCATGCGCAGGCGCGCAATGGAGAGCTTGAGCTGGACCTTGATCTTGGTCTGGATGTGTTAGAGGGGAGCAACAGAGTAGGGTCAGTTTGCTGGAGAATTAGGACGAGGAGGACTCACCACAAGACTTGCTGGCGGCGGCATGGCGGCGGTTTGCAAGTCGCAGGAGTGTGTGGGAGAAATCGAGAGTCGACAGACGGCAGGACGTTCAAAAGGTAGCCCGAGGTTGAAAAAGTACAGAAGTGAGAGGCTCGACGAGATTAGAGGACAAAGAAGACTGGAAACAAGATGCGCTGCGGATTTGGGTCGAGGGGGCAATCAGGCGAAAGCGGCCCCAGCGCACTCAGTGCCCCAAATATGACGCCGTGTCCCCACTGCTGGGCAGGCGCAGGCAGCACTAATGTGGGTGGCGCGGGGTATCTTTCGAGAGCTTTCTTGCCTGCAGGTGACAGAGGCAGGCGCCACCGACTTGGCTGGGCCCCTGCCGAACCGGGCCAGGCCTTTGGAAACATTTTGGTGCACTTTTATATCAGGTGGAACAAAGGACAAGGCATTCCTGAAGCAACATCACACCGAGAAGTGACGGTCAAAGGATCGCACAATTCTGCAATGGAACTCCCATTTCTTTCATCCGTGCATCTATTGAATGCGATCCATCTCCAAGTGGAGTGCGGTACTTCAAACGGCAGCATACTGAGAGCATACTGAGAGCATTCCAGAGAAACGTCAGACACCTTTGACGTGGACTGTGCGATGCCCCTGTGCCTCTTTGCCGGGTCTGGGATATTCCAACACGTCGGCTTCGCAACGACCAGGCTTTGCTGTCCACAGAGATGCAAGTGATC
The DNA here is from genome assembly GCA_021397985.1 of Sporothrix dimorphospora. NCBI lineage: Eukaryota > Fungi > Ascomycota > Sordariomycetes > Ophiostomatales > Ophiostomataceae > Sporothrix > Sporothrix dimorphospora. The sequence goes on from WOUA01000017.1 coordinate 186,352, forward strand.
GTATACCAAGACTTCTGAGGGCAGGGTCTGACGAGACATTGTGCCCCAGGCGTCGAGATGAAGTGGCACCGGACAAGCGTACTCGGTTGCTGGCCCACGTACAGCCCGTCGGATACGTGCTGTGTGTCCAACGGAATTGGTGAGACTGGCGACGCGACGTTCCGGGGCGACGTTGATCGCCAAAGCGAGTGCTGTTCGTGAAACGGTATTGTCCTCTATTATGGGAGCAAATAAGAGAAGGAGACAACTCTCCGACTAGAGGAGGTTTGGATGGTGGAGGAGCACAGAACACGGCACTGCTGGATCGTGCCTTCCCGATCTAGCATTTGTCTGTGACAGGCTCCTTCCCCATCGACACGACAAGTCGCGTCGCGCAACTGCCCTGCTCACTATGGGTAGGCACCGTGTCCGCGCCCTCGGCCCATTGCACTGGGCTACTGCCATCTGATGCACTGTGGCATCGTTCGTCCTGTTTTCCGCCTCTCCATTCTACAAAGTCTCACTCTCTTCTGCCATACCCCTGACCGACAGCCTCTCCTTCTTTTCTTTTCGCCGTCTGCGACTTATATAATCTTGTCTTTGGATTGACTTGGTTTCGGATTCAGCCTTGCGTTCCTAGTTCCTCTCTTTGTGTCTCTCTCTGTCCTTTGCACTTTTTTATTCCGATATCTTTGTTGTGAAGAAAGGGGACCAGTACAAGACGCACGGCATATCCGAGATACGCCCCTAGCACGCATGGCCCGCTCGTGGGCCGTGTTCGCGCGGCCCCGCAAGACCATGTACCTCGTCCTCTCCTTGACTCTACTCTACTGCCTCATGATATCATGGAGCAACGCGCGGCACCTCGCGTCGGTGCTGCGCAAGGCCGACCTCATCAAGGACGACCGCGGCATTGGTGTGGTGCTGCGGCTCGGTGGTGGTGTCGAGATCCAGCGGCTGGACGTAGACGGCTTCGACGAGAACCAGCTGCCCTTTGATGACGTCAACGTCACGTCACGAAAGAGCGACGACGAGATCCGGCAGGAATTTGACGAGGAATACAACGAAGCTGGACAGTAAGTTGCCGTGGGTTGTGTGGTGTGCTTTCGTAAGCGGCCATCCACTGACGTGACAGACAACCCGGCGCTGGAAAACTCTACGGTGGCACACTATCGAACCTCGTCCTCCCGGCCGACACCAAGAAGAACAAGATGGCGGTCAAGCTCACAAAGTGGAAGACGGCGCCGAGCTTCAGCACCGAGCGGCCGTTCAAGGTGGACCCCTATCCGAGCTACAACTCGTGGTCGTGGCGGCGGTCCGGCAAGGCGCGCTATGTCCCCTGTACAGGCCCGTTGGACCGGCTTGCTGAAGCCGTGTCGGCCTTTTTGGGCCTGCCCAGCGGCTTCCCGTCGCCTGGCATCGGAAGCTACTCCCTGCTTGACATCGACCAAAATCTGTGCTACGAGCGAGACACGCGGCTGGGCATCTATGCCTTGCCGGACGGAACGCGCGACGAGATCGACTGGGGTAACGTGCAGATCAGCTGCGTTGACCGGAACCAGGCACGCTTCGACCTCATCGGCCCGCCGAACGATCTGGTGACGGCGGCTTACGGGGTGCTTCCCGATACAGACAGCAGCAGCAGCAGCTCGACACAAAATCGCAAGCTTCTTCGACGGTCGTCTCCGATCGAGTCGCAGGATGGGGTAGTCGACACCGACGAGGGACAAAGGAAATCATCCAAGACAGTCCGCGAGTCACGCACGGCCATTCTGCTGCGGTCGTACACGGGCAAGAAATACACGGGAAACGACCGGTATATTATCCGTTCACTCGTCTCGGAGCTGAACCTGCGCTCGGGCGGCGAGTACCAGGTGTTTCTGCTTGTGCACGTCAAGGACGATGGTGTCAACTTGTGGGACAACCAGACGTACGAAAAGTATCTTCAGGAGGCGGTACCCAAGGAGTTTTTGGGCATGACCCTGCTTTGGAACGACGACTTTGTGCAGGAGACCTACCCCAAACTAGAGAAATCCTACGAGGCCAGCGTCCACAACGCACAGTGGCTCTCGGTACAAAAGTTCATGCAGGAGTTCCGCGAGTTCTCGTTTGTTTGGAACTGGGAAATGGACGCCCGTATTACGGGCCACGCCTACGACATGCTCGAGAAGCTCGGGCAGTTTGCCAAACGACAGCCGCGGAGGGGGCTGTGGGAGCGCAATGAGCGGTACTACATTCCCGACTACCACGGAGACTACGACACCGAATTCCAGCAGTCTGTCGAGGCCATGTCAAAGAAGAACGCAGTCTGGGGCCCACCACAAGACACACCGTTCATCAACCCCATCGGCCCGCGACCGCCGACACCCTCACCCCAAAACGACAAGTTCAAATGGGGTGTTGGTGAAGACGCCGATCTCATCACGCTGTCACCCTTGTTTGACCCGAAAGACAGCGGCTGGGTGCTCGGCAGCCAGGTATGGTCCTACAACGACGACAACCATACCTCCGAGTCCCTGCCCCGGCGCGGCGCCATTGTGACGCAGTGCCGTCTATCGCGGCGGCTGCTCGACATCATGCACGTGGAGAACTTGCGCGGGAACCACGTCGGATCTGAGATGGCGCCTGGCACGGTGGCCCTGCTGCACGGTCTCAAGGCTGTGTACGCGCCGATGCCAATCTTCATGGACCGGCCATGGGCGCCTGAGCGGCTCGCGCGCTGGTTCAACAATGGCCCGCACGGGGGGTCGTCCGGTGGCCCTGATAGTGCCATGGGATGGGGACGGGAAGGCCGGTTCCGTGGAACCACCTGGTACTACCGAGCCGATCCACCCCAGCGGCTGTACAGCAACTGGGTGGGCTACGAGGACAACGGGATTGGCGGTCTGGAGTGGGAGATGGCGCACGGGCGGCCGTGCCTCCCGGCCATGTTCTTGCATCCGGTCAAGGACGTCGTGCCCACAAGTCCAGGGTACGGCAGCGAATCAAGGCTGCCATACTAAGGGTGCGAGTGCTAGGGACGACGGTGGGATGACGGTGGGACGAGTGGGGTGAAAAGGTCAGTTTATGGGATCATATATGTATTAGATGGGCTTTTCACGGTTGTTCTTGCGTTCTTTTCATGCGTTGTTTGTTTTTGTCATGTATGTCGTTTGTATTAAATGCAAGGAGGTGCCCTATGCGCCAGATATCTATATTGATGCATCCAAAGGTTGACTCGAGCGTGTTTGAACAGGGAGAGAAGTGAGAAGACGAGGAAAACTAGAGCAGCAACCTAAACCACTTATCGTCATGCCGCCGCCTTGGCCCGTAACGAGTTGTAGTGCTCGCCCAGGCCGAAGCCATGCCGGTAGTACACCAGCCACAGCATTGGCCGTTTGTCGCTGTCCTCGCCCTCGTCCGCAGCCCCGGTCGGCGTGATCAGCTCGCTGCGCCCGTCGTGCAACACCCGGATGTTGACGTCGTACGCGCTCGCCAGCGCCGACAGCTCTAGCTGCCCGCCCCATTCTGCCGTATCCCGGATCTGCGCAATGTGTGTGTTCAGGTCCGTGCCGTCATCGGACGCCAGTAAGAACGGCGCAAAGTCATCTGGGTGCGCCTCCATGTACCGCGCCGCCGTATGTCGCACTGCCCGGAAGGCGTCGAGGTCCTTGTCTTGGCTGGCCAGCCGGACTGGCTTGCCGGCACCCTCCATCTGGTCGGCCACGGCCGAAAACAAGCAGTGCCCGTCGGGCCGGATCAAGTGCTCGACGCGGCCCGACTTGGCAATGAGGGGCGCCATGGCAGCGCGCTCGACGGCCGCGTGGTCGATCATGTGGCTGGCCTCGTCGGCCGCCTTGGCCGCCACCTCTTCCTGCTCGGCCGCACGACGGGCCAGGCGCTCCTTTTGGCGGTTACGCTTTTTGGGTTGCTGTTGTTGTTGTTGTTGTTGTTGTTGCCGTTGTGTCGTCGACCCTGCATCGCTGTTGGTATCGCCGCCACCTATTGATGTGTCGGCTAGTTGTGTTGTGACGGCGTCGACGTTGCTGCCCTCGCCGTCTTGTGACTGGTCCTCTTCATCTGCCACATCCTCTCCATCCTCTCCATCACCTGACGCCGCCTGCAGCTCGGCCTGGTGCTTCTCGCGCATCGCCTGTTCGAGCGCGGCGCACTCGTCGTTGACGCCCTTGCGGGTCTTCTTGGTGGCGTTCTTCTTCTTGTTGGTGATGCGGCCCTGCAGCTCGCGCAGCTCGCGCCGGTGGCGCGCCTGGATCTCGCTGATAGACTCCATGGTGCAGCTGTGTCCAAATTGGTAGGAAGTAGGCAAGAAAGAAGACGATATGAGAAGTCGCAAAGCGGCTCAGATGAAAGTGTTGTGAAAAAAGTCTAAACAGCTTAGAGGCTTTTCGTGGGGTAGTTTAGCTTTCCCTAAAGTGCCTAAAACGGGAACTCGCACGCAGAGCCTTGGTGGGGCATGCCACCACTACGTTCGTTCTACTTCTCTACATCAAAGAAAGCAAACCACATCACATCTTCACGCAGCAGTACGCGAAATTGAGGAACCACCAAACTTGATGTATTCGTGTCAAACGACGCCTATGTATAAAATAGAGAAAAAAAGCTATACGCCCTAGCTATTTGAGGTCCTGTTGCCTTATAATAAGCCCTGGAGAAAATCTGAGAAAATCTGAGAAAATAAAAAGGAAACCATCGAGCTTGTAAATGAATACAGTCCTCGTGCAATGCATTGCTACATATGCACAAAAATGGAGTCTCTGTGTGAATTGCAGCGTCTCAACGCTTCTAGTCCCTTTTATGAACCGTATAATATCCCGCCAGCGGCACTTTGAATTGCCTGCAACCCACCCCCACCCCCCCCCCCCCCCAATTGAAGAAACAGGAAGAAAACGAGAAGAAAATAAGAAAAGTCGCAGAGTAAAGGAAAAGGATATAATGAGAGACGAAATAGAGAAATGGAGAAAAGCAACGCAAGGAAAAAGCAGTAAGAAAGAACTAGAAACCCTTGAATGGGTCGTCGCGGAAGTAGTCCTCTTCGGTGCCTGCGCGGCTTGCGGCGTAAAAGTCATCGGTGCCACGCGTGGTCCGCGAGTTGTAGCTGTCACGCTGCTCACGGTGACGACTGCGGCTGGCACGGCGTCTAATCTCCTTGCTCCGTCGACGAGCCCGGTACCGCATCTCCTCTTGCTCGTCGGGGTATTCGTCAAACTGGGACAGGGCGAGGGGGCTGATAAACGCCTCCATCCGAACGGTGCCGATGGCATCGAAGAAGTTGTTCATGATAGGGCCACTGGGCCGCGACGACGCATCAGACGTACGCTGCGAACCAGCGCCGCCCGGAATGCCCCAGGACGATGCTTGTGACTGCGAGATGTCTGAGTTAGCCGCCGTGCTGTTGGTCGACGCATGGTAGTAGCTGCTGCTGCTGCCTGCTGGCCCAGAGAAGCCACGGAACGACAGAGGAGGTGGCACGTGTCCACCCGTGTTGCTCCGCTTCCGTCCATGGATCATTGCCTGGCTCGACCGGTCGTGGAAGCGCGCAATCACCGGCGGTTCAGCCGTGTCGCGCGACGTATCCCGCTGGTGGGTAGATGACGTGGCCGCCACAGAGGGAGGCGACGTGTATGTGACAGAGGGCGCCGAGGTATACGACTCGGCCGGCCTGTAGCTAGGGATGCTCGGCGGCATCGAGTCGGCGTGCGAGGAGGCCATGCTCATTGGCGGTAGTGGGGGTGGCACGGTCACGGATGACCCAGACATCGTGCCCAAGACGGCTGCCTTGTTCTTGGTGAGTCGGATGGAATCACGGATGCCCCCTTTACGAAGCTTGCTGCTCCGTGACGCAAGGTCAAAATCAGGCATCGCCTTGGGTAGAGGAGGCGGCGCCGTGATGTTTTCGGGGATGGCTTGCTGTGAGTGGGCAAGGAAAGAAAGAGATGTGAGCCACAAGTAGTGTCGCTCAGGCGTTGTTGCAGTGAATTTTAGAGCTCTCTGCGGCGTTAGAATGAGAATGGAGCGGTTGAAAAGCTGGCCACATCCCTTGGGAGGCGGGTTGTCGTCCTTGACGTCCAGTACAGACTGGATGGTCAGCTTGCGGCCCGACTTGCCCATCAACGTGCTGTTGCTGGACGGCTGCTTGCTGCTCCAAAGGATGGCACGCTCATACGGTGCCAGCCAAACCCAGCGCTTGTGGCGGTCGTTGCTGCTGTCGTCACGGCCAGACGTCTCGGCCGCCCCAAAGGACTTCCGGCGGCGGACATACTTGTACATCCACTCACCCACCATGGTCTGTGCAATCGCATCCACGACACCAGTCGCCTGGTTCGAGCTGTTGACAGAGCCAACGTTGGTCTGGTCTGTGATAGCCGTATTGATGGATGTCTGGTGCTGGTGGTGCGGCTTGTAACGGGAGCCCGTCGAGGACCCGAATCTCGGCGCCGTGATATCGTTGGTCGGCAACGGGGGTAGGCCAGGGCTCTCGGGCTCCTCATCTGCCGAGAACGGTCCTTGCTGCAGCGGTGGCGACCGGCTGCCACCACGCCTGTTCCTTGGTTTGACAGGGATGGCAGCCGCAGACCGCACCTTGCGGATGCTGTTTGCCCGGTGGTGGGTCCGGCTGCCGCCACGGCGGTGCCAGGCATCAGCCCGCGTCGGACTTCTTTGGCCATCGCTAGGAGCGCTGACACTAGTAGGTGGCTTGCGGGAGCTTGCACGCGTAGGGATCGGGAAAGGAGGGTCGCGAGGATCCGGAAGGCTTGGGCTGCGTGACCGGCCTTGGTGGGTGGCAATGCCATTCTGGATCATGGCGGCCTTGCGCATCACGCCTGACTTGTTGCCAGATGGGCCAAGAACCGAGCCGCTGCCCTTCTCAAAGGACATACGCGAGGACCGCACAGACGTCTTCCGTCCAGTGGTGATCTCGCGGCTGTCCCTAGTGACATCGGCCATGGCATACTTGCTGTAGGTCTCCAGTCCAGCGAGGCTGCCTAGCATCCGGACAGAGTTCCGCACAGAGCTGCGGCGCGGGAGAGACTCGGGAGAGGCCGTTCCACTGAGAGCGCCCGAGTTGCGCTTGTTAGCCGCCCGCGACGAGCTGCCTGCCTTCGGTTTTGGTGCAGAGAGCGCCGTGCGATACTCGGAATCGCTCAAATCAGCATCGGCAAATTCATCAACCTCATCCGAGCTCCCGCCGTCGAATCCAGCAAACAAGCTGCTGATGCGGTGAGGACGGCGCATTGGGGCCCTCTGGTTCGACAGCGGGCCGTCGTCGTTGTTGCCAGGGTAAGCATCGTGCGTCTCCTCGGCGCCAAAAGCAGTTGGCACAGGAGCCGGCGGGGAGGATGGCGGCTCGCTTGGAGTGCCCGATCTTGAGGCGAGTCTGCGAGGGTTGCGGGGTGGCAAGGCGCCGGGGGCTGGTACGAAGTGCTGCTTGCTAAGGTCATCGACAGCCGCTGCAACGGGATCCGAAATCATAGCAGCAGGAGATGATGGACGAGAGGTGATGGCGGATGGGTGAAGGTGAGCAGGCAAGCGATCAAGGCGCTTGTCGACACGGATCTCATCGGTCTGGACAGAGACGGACTTGGACGACATGGGCCGAGAGATCTCGACTTGGCATCCAAAGTCTTTGACAAGAGGTGGCAGGCGAGGCTCACGGGGGGTGGTGGGCCGGCTCGTCGGCGGGTGAATGCTGATGCTGGGAATCAGCATCTGCGAAAGCGGAATGAGGCCGCCCTGTGACTCCGGCACTGGCGAAGCGGGTGGCGTAGGAGGGTCTGTCTGCGTCTCGCTCGACACCATAGGGGGCGCGACCGGCTTCGGCGGAGCAACAAGCGCAGCACGTTTGATCTCCTTCTCAAAAGGAGGCGACTTGGGCGTCTTGGGAGGGCTCAGAGGCTCATCCGCCATTGTCTGTGAACCCACGGAAACCATGAGGTTGCTCGACATCACCACAGGCTCAATAGTCAGCGGGCGAGCAATATGCACACGCTTCCGGCGCTGGTTTGCTTCAATTTCACCCCATTCGCCACGCGATGTGCTGTCGATCGACTCGTGCAGCGAAGACCGGTCAGCACGAGTGGGAATTGGCGGCGGCGGCACCTGAGGCTGCTGCAATTCGATAACCGGCACGGGCTCAGGAAGAGCGGCCTGGGGTGTCATCTTCGGCGACGGTGGCGGCGAGTACTGGCAGGCCGAGTCCGTGTATTCCATTTTGGGCGCCTTGGGGGCAGGCGGTGAAGGAGCCTGCTCCTCGTCGTCCTCTTCGATCGTGACACCCTCTAGGCGCTCCAGAACCGACTGGTTCAGGAAACGGCCTCGGGCTACACTGCCTGGGCGGCGGAGACTCTCGTTGCTTTGCTGGCGTCTGTGTGATCGAGAGATGGTGCTGTCGCGACTGTGGCTGCGACCATGCAGGCGGTAGGACAAGACACTTTCGCGTCCACCGTGATCCGTCTCGTCCGTCTCATCGCCGTCGAAATTGAGCTCGTCGGCGAGCGAGTTTCCATTGGGCTTGCTCGGGGCTACGGAAAAGCGAATGCTGTTCGTCATGCTCATGGTCCGAACACTAGCGGCATCGTTGTCCTTGCCAGCGGTGGTACCATCCTCCAGCTCGTCGCCGTCAATGCCGTGGCCGTTCATACCGTTAACTTGGGCTGCATGATATGCGGCTACTTCTTCGAGGACGGTCTTTAGGCGAGTATCAGCGACATGCAGCTTCCGTTCGAATTTGCGCTTTTCTTCTTCCCATGCCTCCTTCTCTTTTGCCCATTGGTCATGGGTTCTTTGCAAATCCTCCTCGTGGTGCCGGAGTCTCTTTTGGGTCTGGTCCAGCCGCTTCTTAGTCTCGCCGGCCGTCTCTACAGCCTCTTCCCGTTCCCGGGCTAGTTCGCCAAGGGCAGAGGAGGTACCGCCCTCCAAAAGAGCCAGCTGGCGCTTCAGCGAGCGGTTCTCCTTCGCAGTCCCCAGGGTCGACTCTTCCAGAGACTCCTGTTCCTCTTTTGTTGAGTGCAGCGCTGTCTCGAGGCTCTCAATGATCTTCATCTTTTCCTCTTGGTCGCGACGAAGAGCGAGTATCTCGGACACAAGATTGGCGTGAAGAGTCGGTGTAAAGCGGCGAGGGTCGAAAATACTGATAGTCTCGTCCGTGGCCAAGTCCTTGGATGACCGTTTTGAGCTTCTGTCGGTTTTATCCGTTTTGTCTGTGTTCGGCATCGGGGGCGGTGTCACAGAACGTCGTGACTTTCTCGAGGTCCGCGATGGAGTTCGGTATGGCGTATCCGTCGGTGTCGGCAGGGCCGCTGCGGCGGCCCTAAGCGGGCCGTCCATCTCGTCCTCGGTCTCCCACGCACCCATGCTGGGCATCTTCTGAGGTTGGTTTTGAATCCGACAGACAATTGCGTCCGAGAGTCCCCTATGAGGCAAACACGGGGCTGTTCATGTCGGGAGTAAATACCGAAATCGGGTCGAGATTGTGGAATAGGCAAAAAGAAGCCTTTCCGGGAGAGTATTGTTCGGGTACAACCTTTCAATTTGAGAAAAGAACAAAGGCCCTTGTAAGTGACGCTCGGAATGTAGATTGGCGACAAATCTGCCACAGGGAGCCGCAGTCGACTGTGGGTTTGAAGACATTTTGTTAGTGTCACAGTGAACCACATTAAATCGTTCCCAAAAGATGGTTTGATTTGTGCACTCACAATATGAAACCAAAGTGGGAAAAGAAAAGCAAAGCCTGCACAGATCGAGAAATCGTTTCTTCAGTGAGGACAATTCCTAGATAGGATCGGTAGTGTCAGCAAGGATCCCCTCCATGCTGTGTGCAGTGACGCTGCATGCGTGTGTAATATAGCAGGGGCAGTCATAATAAAGGCAAGGATGGAAATAGGGGGCTTGAATCGGCAATCCGAGCGCTCCAATTTTTAACACCAACTCACCTTTCACAAGCAGCTTCTGTGCGAAAAAGAAACAAAACAACTCCTCTGGGCGCGTTTTGTCGTGACGAGGCTGTTCAGCGCAAAAGCGTCTTGTCGAGATATGGCGATATGGGACGAAAAAGAAAGATGCCGGATCGTTCTAAGGTATGTCGGGGTATAAAACAGTGCGGAACAATAAAAGAAAGACAAATGAATGGTTTCTTCCTTGTGCACTGGAGACAGGTCAGTGTCATCCGCCAATTGGGTGAGAGCAGCTGTTGGACTTTGGTGGAAAGGGGAGCGGCGGCTGCTGCAGTTCGTTCGAGAATAGAGTGCATGGGATGAAGAGTCGTCTGGCGGGTAGAAATATATTACCTACCTGGTCGCAAAGTAGAGACTGCAATGGTCAAACACACGAGGTGATATGTATAATATGAGCAGCGGGGGAATAGGAGTTCTTCGGAGAATTCCAGACAAGCAATGGGCGCTGAACCGGAAGGTGCGAAACGGCAAGTGTGGACGAGAAATCGAGACGAGGCGTGGGCAAGCAAGAAACCAGAGCGCTCAAGACCGTGGATTGCGAGGCCGTTGTAATATCGGTTCGTCGAGAAAGACAGAAGACATTCGTTTGACGGCGTGAGGTCGTTAGCGGCGGCAGCTTCGTCTAGCTTGAAGATGTCGTTTGTTGTGAAAGACCAAAGGAGGTTCGCCGAGTCTTGCCCTGGTGTGTCGGAAAACAAAGGTGCAATGCTGAGAGGCTGAGAGGAAGACGATGAAGGAGCGGCAAAACAAAAACGACAGGACGGGAGCTCGCTTGGCTGGTCGAACCGCAGAACGTGAGGCGAGAGGTGGGTAAAGACGACGCCGTGAAGAGAAGAAAAGTCGAAGGAAAGGAAAAGGGCGAAGCTTGGAAAGAGAGAGAGAAAAGGGGAGAAGACAAGAAAATGGGCAAAGAAAACGGGTGTGGAAGAGAATGTGAGCAGACGAGTACCAAGAAATCAAGGACGCGAGAGAAACCGCAATCTTTTGGCTGCCCGCTCTGCGACCTCTTCGTCAAGATTAAGCTCCTCTCGGAACCACAGTACTACTCCGTACTCGTAGAGACACTAACCCGATGAGCACCTCTAGGTGAAGTGGCCCAGGCTTTTCGAGGCAGGGGGGGGGTCGATTGGGGGGACAGAGGAAATAGAGGAAAGAGGAGAAAAGACAAGACGAAAGAAAATAAGAAAATGGCAATTGAGCAAAGGCGACCTATGAGTTTGATATGCTCCACCGAGCCATCACGGACCAGCTGGGAGGACTTGGAACTCGGGGGATGATGTGGTGGTGGTGGCAGCGGCGTGTGGGTTCGAGCATTTGTGCCTTTTCTGTCTCTTTTTGTCAGACAATTTAGTGCTGCATCTGGCCTGGCCGTGGTCTTCGTATCCTGCGTGCGCCTGGGGGGTATGAATGGTGAGCAAAAAACGGCTTTCCGGGGGGGTCTGGGAAAGGGGGTGTGGGGGCATGTGTGAGTGGGCGCGGAAGAGGCAGCGGTCGCCGAGAAGATTGACGGGGGGGACGCAGGCCAGGAAGAGCAAAGACTCCAAAGAGAGAAAATGGAAGGGGGTGGAGGCGGCCAGGGGTGCGCTGCAAGGCGATATTGACTGGCTATCGGGGGTCGTGGGACGCGACACAAGAGCAGAGAGGACAAGAAAAAGGAGGAGTGACGAGAAGTGGTGAGAAAAGGAGCAGAGGAGGACGAGACGAAGTCGACCCCGGTTGGTCAACCACAAAAGACGAGATGAGAGAGGAGATGTCACAATTGCAGGGAAGGAGCTAGCCACACAAGACACTGGAAGCGGCGCGGGCAGTCACGGCCAGGAAGGCGCAGGACGGATATGACAACACGCATGCGGCGATAGTGCGAGTGCACAATGGTGAGAAAGAGACGGGAAGAGCGAGGGGACAGGGTCTGCTGCGGCACGGCCGTTGTATCTTACGACGTACTTTTGCTTGCTTTTTTGTTGTCTTTTTCTGTCTTTTTTCGACTTCTCCGTAGTCTGACCTGCTCTTGCCTCTACTCCGTATTCAGACTTGGACGCAGGTAGCTGTGCTTTGGCTTCGTCGTTGTGCAGGGCAAGTGCGACAGGCTACTGCGCACTGCGAGCGACGGCTTGTTCCTGTCGTAGGAAGGCACGACGCATGTGAAAAACAGAAAAAGAAAAAGAAAAACCTGCGTCTCTTGCGCCCACTCCGTAGCTCTCTTGCGACGACGGAGCATTTACCGATTCTTGGGTCGGCAGCCACTTGCGCGCGAGCGCCCACTCAGACGCACAGCAGTGGGCATGCACGCTTCAGAGCCACTGAACAAGTACGAGGTGTCGAGGCGTCGAGGCGACTCGGAAACTTTGACAGGAAGGGACTGGATCATCGCAGCGTTGGATCAAATGGATATCACAGTGGATGCAAGTACTAGAGGGGCGACGCTGCTGGAGTGGCCGTATTGAGTTAGTGGCGGTCGCAGTTTCCCCAAGCGACGCGACACCGTTGGCTGCTCGCACAGCTGTGGTCCGTTCCTTCCCTGCCACTCCGAGCTTTTTGTCTTTCCCTTTTGCTCCGCACTTGGACTTTCTTTTTTCATTCCCTCGCTCTTGCCATGGACACATACGGACTACTTTACAAGTCTAAGTAACAGGCACTCCGTATCTGTGGGATACCAAGATGCAATACTTGTACATTTCTCCCCCGCCTTGTAATGCACCTTCCCGTGCGTACGTTCGTATACTCCGTATGGAGCTGGCAGGTCCCTCACATGCTGGCAGGCGCAATCGACGCATGCACAAGCCGTCGACTCTCGCAAATGCCATCGCTCTTTCCCTGTCGTACGGCATTCAGGGGGGCTGTTTGGCAAACCAAAGGTCACCCCACGAAACGAACAACGGGGCCTGGGAAGTTTGTGCTTTCCGAGAGAGGTGCCGTATTTTTGGATTTTATGCAGCTGAATTATTTTTGGCCTAGTGAAAGGGCTCGAAAAGGGGCAGGTGTGCCGGCAGCCATTGCCTTGGGTCGCCCACCACCCACATCATCCCAGCTCCAAGCAAGTCAGTCGTCGCTTCTTCTTCCCAAAACACCAACAGTCCCAAGGCAGTTGGGGGCTCTGGTGGACAAGCTTGCTAGTGGGTCGGCTCATCTTTTAGTGTATTTAGTGCACTTGGTCGCCCGCAAGGGGCGGCCTCGGGCAGGGCCAACCCGCCGTGGCTCGTTCGAACGTGCGGTTAATAGCGCGTGCCCGGGGTTTTTTCTTTGTTTCTGACTCGGGGCGTGCCTCCTAGGAACATTTCGTCTTTTTCTGTCTTTTTTTATTTTTATTTTTCAATTTGTTTCCTTTTTACAGGGCACTATGCACCAAACGGGGTATTACAAAGTACCGTAATAAAATAAAAGGGGAGAAGCTGGTATCCACTAAACCAAATCGGGCACAAGCGTTGGGGTGTGATTTGTGCTGAAACGTTGGAGGGCAGGAACGACCAACAGGCGCGACCAGCGAGGTGACCAACAAGACTAACAAGCGCAACACGACGGGCAAGGGTACGAAAAATCGGGAAGGACCGACCAAGAAGAGGAAAATAAGTGGAAAGAGCGATTGTGAAAAGTGAAAGAAGAGGAGAGAATGTGACAAAACTTTGAGGAAGGAGACAAGAAGTGGAAGGAGGAGCAATTTCATTGCCGTCGATCATTTGGAAGGAGCTCCCAGGTGGGCAATCTGAGAAGCAACGTCGAAGAGGGCAAGAGTCGTATTTCTCAATGTTTTATGGGGGTCAAAAAGGAGGAAACAGAAAACAAGAAAGAGAAAGAAAAACAGCCGTCAGCCAGCCGAAAAGCCCAAAGCACCCCAGATAACTGCGTATGGATGCGGCGTTACTGCGCTGCGACCGAAACATCGCGCGGCTGTCGGTTCCTTTCCGTGCGTCTCACTGCTTCTGCTTGTCCCTTTTTCGTGCAAGCTTTCGCGCGAGATACTTACATTTTTGACAGCAACAATCGGAGCATCTCACTTGCATCTGACGACCGCCATACATCGCACGAATACATCACCACAACGTCTGCTCGCTGCCAGCCCGCTGAGCTGGGACAGCTAAAAGCTAGAGCGCGGCGTGGCTACGAAGATCACAGGCCGAGCGGCTTCCCGTCCTGAGCTGGTCTGGCCTGTGGCCGTGGCACGGCGACACAGACCAGGTGGTGGCTTTTGCGTACAAAAAAGCCGGGGCCGCCCAGAAGCCTTCACCCTTGGCGGCCTGCCAGGCCCAAACCCAGGAGAGGGTCTGCCCATAGCAATAGGCTACGCGTTTCCCGGTATCGTCGCCTCGACCCTTCGGGTGCACTGCCGGGACTGTTTTCTGTCCATTCTGTCAGTCCGCTACCCGTGGCTGCACAAATGGTCTCTGCCTTTTAAGAGGAAAAGGGAGGGGAAAAAAGACAAAGCAGGAGATGAGAGAGATGAGAGAGATGAAAAGACACCAAGGTAGTGGTACTGTGGCAGTCTTTGTGGATAATACGCGTCCACGGCTGGGCAAGGCCAGAGGGACCGAGCGTTCGCTGCTGCTTGTTTCCCCTCCGGTATCCAGCATTCATACAGCTGGCGGGCAAGTTCCGAACTATTTCGCTTTTTTTCTCACCGTCAACAAATCTTTTTGGTCGCTTTTTGTGGGGGCAGGCCACATGAAGAAAAAAGAAAGCAAGATAACTGACAACCCCAGTTAGGTAAACAGGTACCCTGCATCGACAAGAATCCTCGCGAGACTGGAGACAGACGAGAAAAAAAGAAATACGAGTGTGATGAAAAACGTCGGTCAACCTGGAGAAGAATGCTACCCTCCCGTTGAGGCTTGTCACCTCAAGGCCAGGGCCGAACAAGCCAGGCCGCTCATTGACCATTGACAGGCGGCCATTCTGACCAGGCCAGATCTGTTGGGTTCACAGTTCACGAGAACAGCTGGTTTGCTCTTTTCTGGCTTTTTAGCTGGAACCCCATACTTGGGCGGTGGGGTCGCCAGCTCTGGCATGGTTTCTTGGTTCCGCAGCATCCAAAAGCATCTCTCTCATAAGTGCACACACAGGCTCGACAGGCCACTGGCACACACTGCCTTTCTCTCCCAGGATCCCTCTGCACTTATTATTCCCGGGCAGCTGGGGTGGGTGATCGTCAGTGGCCACGACCTGCTGCGGCCATCCGCCTGCTCCGTCCAACCCCTGCAAAATAAGGCTCGGGACTGGACCCTTGCCGCGAGGTCGCTGTTTCAAAACGGCCATCCCCCTTTCTTTCTGGACGAGACCAGTATTAATTAAAGCTCTTCTGTCAGGACCCCTGGCCCCTATCACACCTCTTCTTTTCTGGCACGTCTCTCACCCGGTTCTGCTCTGCCGCTTGACGATTACTCGAACAATCACAAGCCGGTCACAACAACGCTCTTTGGGTGCTGAAAAGGCTGAGAGCAGCCTGCGAGAAGCACTGGGCAGTGGACACATTAAATCCTGTTGTCGATCTTTTCCTCACACCCACGTCCGGCACCCTGTCCTTCTCCATTTTAACTATCAGGGCATATCTGCATGCAACGTCAACAGTCCTATTTCGGGTACCCGAAATTGCACACTCTCTTTTTCTGTTTCTCTTTCGAAATAGAAACAGTGGCCGTTAAAGAAAGAGGAACAAACAAACGATCCGGGGCCGTGACACAAACACGTTTGTTCGCACCCGTTGCACCGCTTATAATGACCTCGAGTGTGTCTCTTGACTTGATAGTCTTGCACTACGAAGTACCTAAGTCGTACCCTTGATCGACTGCTCCATTGATGTCTCCTTGCATCTCCCATCGTGTTAGTCCCCGCCGTTTGACCCAGCATGCGCGTACGCCTGCGGCCATATGACAAGGGATGGGGCTTCCATCGACGTGCATACAATTACAAGTCTCCAAAAACTTACAGCGACGGCGTACGTGGTACGGGGTACGGGAACACATGTCCCCATCCGGGGGGTGTAAGCAAAGCACAAGAGGGGGGCAAAGTAAAACCATGTTACTGCAGGACTCCAGATGCCGGGTGGTGGGACCTCCCAGCAAGATGGATAAAGTTCTGTTTCCTCCTCTGACAAAAAAACCATTTATGAGATGACAAGAAAATACGACAAGGAAGGCAGTGCGAGAGAAAGGAAGACAAAAAGAACATGATGTTTAAAGAAAAGAGGGGGCCAGCTTGCCACGATGTCGGTGCATCCCGTTGTGCACAACATGCATATCGACGGAGCCACCTGCGTGTGTTGCTTACAGAAGTCCATTGCATTGGACATCCTCCATGTGGCGTGGCTCCGCAGTATCGCTGATATGAAAGCCAAGCCTTGTGCAGTGACGCCGACGGCGAGGCCCTTATTCGAACGAGCATTCGAGTACGTTCGTATCTCTCTCGACGAACCACAGTGACAGGTTTTGTTGTTCTCGCGCGGCCGACTGGACACCGGCCTTGCCACCACACTTCACAGTATTCGAGACAAGACCAAGTCAATACGCCCGAATACTGGTCCGATGCGAAGGACATCAACCCTGGCCCGTTGGTCAGACCGCGAGGACAGGGCACAGGAGTACGGAGTACAAGTACAAAGTACGACGTACGCGTACGAACAATATCGCGTACCTGCAAGTTGCACGAGCACAAATGCAGTATCGTTATTGCGGCGCCGTGGCGTTGATGCGAGAAAAGGAGTTCGGCATGGCGAGCAATTGAACCGCCAACAGCGCACATGCTCGTGGATTCCTTGTCCACGAACCACAAGCCAAAAAAAAAAAAAAAAAAAAAAAAAAAAAAAAAAACAAAAAAAAAAAAAAAAATAGACCGCGGAGGCCCCAACAAAATCCACGGCAGGCCCCCCAGTTACGGGTGCCCCGACGAGTTGAA